>JAVTVY010009138.1:0-44082 GCA_036873755.1 Hanleya hanleyi | reverse complement strand
TGTACTATTTTTATAACGAGAGATGATGCCATAGAATCGTATTCGACGTTAATCTTTTCGTTCAAATAGCATATTTTTCCATTGACTTTCACGTTTAACGCATTTACATATATTGATTCAAGGTGCTCTGACACTGCTCATATTCGAATAATTCATTCTCATTCTAGACTTCCGAGGAAAGCTAACCAAGGTTTGAGTAATAGTTAGATGATAATGCGAGACAATGTATGCAATATTTTAGTCAATATATTGGTCTCGAGGGGTGCTATCTTGGATAGAATGCCGCACCAGTAGTTTGCATACGTTGTCGAATTTCTCTCATATAACTGTCTGATCCAACGATCATTAACAGCTGGATGTGAATCCCTGCCTCCTTTGGACCTAATCGATGGAAAGGTGGTTAATCGTTGTACATATGAAATACACTATATGCGGTATTTGAAATTTGAAGACTTGTTTCGTGAATAAAATAATCAAGAAAAATGGAGTTACTGGCTAAATGCTAGACTGTTCGAAAGTCTTTTTCCTAATAATACTAAATTCGACAAGCGTCGCATCTATTCCGCGTGGGGAAAAAGAACAAGTACTTGCATTTTAAATCTTTAACTCTTGATCGGAAATTTCATGACACTACCCGTAATGCGCCACAGGGGTATCGCAAAACATCTGTTGATAAATTGTTTTCGAATCTCTCGATAATAAGAGCATTGTAGTTAAGAATTCGGACCCTTAACCATATCTGGCATGGTAAACCCCAGTCATCAATTCGGACCCTTAACCATATCTGGCATGGTAAACCCAGTCATCAATTCGGACCCTTAACCATATCTGGCATGGTCAACCCAGTCATCAATTCGGACCCTTAACCATATCTGGCATGGTAAACCCCAGTCATCAATTCGGACCCGTAACCATATCTGGCATGGTAAACCCAGTCATCAATTCGGACCCTTAACCATATCTGGCACGGTCAACCCAGTCATCAATTCGGACCCGTAACCATATCTGGCATGGTAAACCCAGTCATCAATTCGGACCCGTAACCATATCTGGCATGGTAAACCCAGTCATCAATTCGGACCCTTAACCATATCTGGCATGGTAAACCCCAGTCAACCCCAGCTCCCAAATAATATTGCAGTTATTTCGATCTCATTGGCATAACCCCCGAGGAGTGAATCATCGGCAAATTAAAAAAATACCAGCCAGGTAGGGTATCAGAAAGTAGCTTTTTCCATGTTCTTTTAGAGTTTGACCCAAAGATATATTGTGGTAAATCATCGGGATATGAAATATATAGGAAGAGTGACTTGAGACTCTTCTCCCATCCACCTCCCGTCTGTGGTACTCCTTAAATCACCCAACCAAGATAATGTGGTTGAGTAAAACGGCACACTGATCAGCGTAAAACTCCTATCACCCATGACATTCATAAAATATTCTAGTGTTGTACATATTGTGGGAGATACAACAGCCTTCCGTGCCTAAGCTGGTCGCCCTATACCCTCGCGGTACTTCTCGATCGTGGTTATAAGTTTGTTCAATTATTTTTTTTTTGTCTAGATATCAAAACGATTGTGAGCAGAAGAAAATGCAGTAGCAACGAGCGATCGCGATGCCATCGTTTTTGTATCTGGAGAATAAATCAGGCAGGTGTACGATACGGTGACAATAATGTCAATATTTATGAATATTGACTGTTTATTACCCCGAGTTTTGCGTCATGTCCAAACTTTACATTCATCCAAATCTTGGGATTTATAGGTATGACAGCAAAATCGAGCATCCTGGTTTACAGTAGTTATGACAGGGTTTATCACAAACTCTGTTTCGGTCTAATAATTCTTTAATCAGCTTCCCTGAACTTTGTTCATACTTCCTGGTGTGAAAGTCTTAAATCAAGTCAACCCCATTACCATGATTAGTTGGGAAGTAGCACGCCATAAAACTGTGGTAATCCATTTAGCTGTCCATACCTCCTTCATAAATCAGAGTCTGTAAGTCAAACATATCATCACTTACGAAACACAGAAAAACTAAGGCGAAGTCGTGATTTGACTGGGATGTCATCGTTGGGACGAAGTAATACAAGTACATGTATTAAGCTACAATATCTTATATTAATGAACTCACCAACGTCAGCAGCATTGCCAATAACCATCAGCTGATCAAACAGCCTCCCAAGAGCTGAGCATGTTTAATATAAACAGGTGACATATATCAGGTGAACGTTCTACGCATAACCACTGATCAACAGAAAACATTGTGAGAAATTCCAGAAGCTATCTCGATTGTGCTTGTTCGTACCGTGGTATGTATGACTCTGTACACCCCGGAAACCCGAGAAATAATACTCCTCAATGATACGATTCAGGTGACAAGAATATAAATATATCCTGCTGGTCAGCTTGTATCGCCGCTTCTCACAGTCGACAAACTGGCTTTTGCTTAATATTTATGTATGTTGAGTGAGGGGGTCGTATGTGTGTGTACGTGCGAGGATGTGTGTGTGTGCAGCTGTCACGTTTTAATCATTCGCATGAAAGTTTGAAAACTATTGATTCCGTCCACTGCAAATGTTCATTAAATATATATAAATGCTCTGAACAGTTTCAATCGGATAGCGACAATGCTGAGTTGACCTAAAGATTGTCCCATCATTCTCTTAGTACGATACGTTGAAGCACTCGGTTAACTTATCCAAATTTCCCTCGGGGATCCATTGCTTTAATAAGTCACAGTAGTTCAAAACAATCGGATTAGGCACCCACACCCAGTCCCATCCTCCCCAGTGAACTGCTCTACTCTGTTACTTTTTCACGTTTATATTGAGGTCATTTTGAGCCTATTTGCATAAAATCAGATGTAAGGAATCGTGGATAAATCCAAGATGGCCGGCATGGTAGTCCTAAATAATGTATGTTTTTGTCAGTCATATGACGTGATACGACTGGCCCATTGAGATATTCCCAAAGCTTGTCATTATTTGTATGGCTGTTGTGGTCTAGCGCGTTCCATGCCCTACTCATACGAAATTTTCCAATATGGTGGAGGAATTTATTTGTGCAAAATTCCTCTGCATGAAACACCTATGGAACTGAGGCAAAAATGCTTTGTTGCACGGGGTTATTCAATCTTAAACCATGAATAACCACGTGGGCTGTAGTCACCATCTGCTCCAATCAGATCAGACATAAACACACAAGGAGTATGTTCAGCTGAGGAAAATGTTTCTTCAGTAGCCTTTGTAAAAACGGTACAATTAGGAAAAATGTTAATACAACATGAACAATACGTGCAGATATCGAGGTGTGGTCATTTCCAGGAGATGAGCGGTGGAGCTATCTATTACGAGTCCGTCATTATCTGCGCTTATGATCCCGTTTTCACCAATAACTATAACGATTTCATAGACATGTCATCAGCAAATGAAACAGAATCTTTCCGATTCCAATTACCGGTATTAGATGATACTACTCTCTCAATGCCTGTAAAATGACGGCTTCCTGGAACTCTGAACAACCGCGAACATGCCACATTCATCAGTTTTAGTACAAACATATATCGGCACAGGAAATGGTCAGGATGTGACACGAGGCATGCGGAGCCTTCGACTGACATTAACTGCGGAATAATTCATTATTTATAACAACGCTCCAGCAACTACTCAGTTCAGGTAGAATGACCTAATAACCTGAGATGCGTTGCTTCTGTACGATGCTCTGTGTGATCCACATATCAGTATGGGGATTTATGTAGCAGTAATGATGTAACTGCTACATACAGGTTCGTGCTCGCAAAGCATTTCAAATGACATTTTCTTCACAGTTACTTGCTTCGTAGGCTTCCAGAATCTGAAAACTGCAGAATGAAGCAATCCATATGAAGACGCCAATTAAAGTCTCCAATCTTCCTTTTGTGACAATACCCCTCTCGAACATTTACCAAAGTTAAAGTAGTGTAAAAATAAGAAATTTGGAGCACATGATCATGATCCGGTTCATATTGGGTTCAGGTTCAGTGACTTCATTATGACGAGGAACAAGGGAGGACAAGTGACGTCATCACCGGAAGTGGCGTAATAAAAGAACGCGCTATAATCACCGGAAGTGACATAACACAAGATCAAGATCATGGTCGGTTTTTCGATCAGTGAGGGATCAAAGTAAAACCGGATTAAGGACCCGACCAATCAGGATCGTGAATGCGATCGCCATGTTTGATGACGTAGCTCCAATTTATCGTCGAATGATGTTATACCTCGGGCATACCTGTGTCCATTGTTGCGGGGAAATTTATATACCCTTGTAGTTTAACCCTATCTGGCCTGGGCGATTTGGGGTGTACCGCAACCAGGGGGGGAGTGACCCCGTATATATTTTCGCTATCACAAAATCTAGAGGGCGGAAACTTACCACACTATATCTTTGGGTCAAGCTCTACAAGAATATGTAAAAAAAAATCCAAGATGGCCGCCATGATGACGTCACAGTCATTCTCAAAAAGAGCATTTTTGGACGATATTTCGGTCATAATTTTCGAATTTTTTATTTTTGGTTTTTCCTCGAAAAAAAATTGCTTGATAAATTAGCAAATAATAATCTGATATGAAATAAAAGATGTTTACCCACTTTTCCATGCAGAAAAGCAAAACAAATGAAGAAGTCTGACGAAAACATCACTGTTTTGGCACCTCACATGACCGCCATTTTGAATTTACGCATGTTCGGGGGTCATGCAAATATGCTCAAAATGACCCTAATATGATAATCTAAAAAGTCACGGAGTTTCAGCTCTCAACTTTTTGTCGTTCCGGAGATAGGAGCAAAAAAACAACAGGAAGGGGGAGGGCGGAAAGTGCCCCCCCCCCCCCCACCACCAGGCCAGGTAGGGTTAAACGAGGGGAAACCCTCGTTAACGTTTCCACAGAATCTTGTATTTACCAGCGTATTGGGCTATACTATTCAGGCATCTTAAGACAAAAGACAATCCGAAGGTATAATGTCATGATGTCATCAAATCGGAATTACACTTATTTTTTCCAACATCGAAATATATGTCCAAGTATTCTTAACTAAATATGTCAACAAAACAAGTAAAAAAAGTGACAATCTAACAATGATCAACACAACACAGTAAAACATGTATATACATTATAAGTAACAGACGGATTTCTCTGAAATAAGCTCAAATCAAATCTTTTACCCGACCAAAAAGATCTTCTAGAGTAGCTGCTCGATAAAAAGAATCTCTTACAATCTTAAAATCTAATGAAAAACATAAACAACAAAAATATCTTTCTTATCCATTTTTTGTTTAATTTGATATATACATATGTTTGTGATATAACTTTTAGTGGAGTTACCTCATTCGGGGATTTGATGAATATCGCTTTTGGTACTTACCTCCCGTTATCTCCTCTTATTTCGGTTCACCATAATGACTTTTTAATATTTTCGTGCCCTTCATATGACGTCATTTTTTTTTAATTTTCATTGTATAATTACATATGTTAGTTATACAAACTTTCTTCAAAAGTCTATCATAAAAAAATCTTCCTCACTTTTCCATCCTATAATGCCACTACTTTTCCTTCCTTTCAAATTTCACGCGTTTATGTATCATTTAGCGCAGCCGGGTATTGAGAAACAGACAGTATATTAAGGCTATTTGGTGCAATTTCACATGTAGGTTTTATATATTATGTATATTATTATACATTTCTTTGAAATGTTAACTTGTGAGTATTTGATCAATGAGATATATATTACACTATACTATTATCTTATAAATAGATTTTCTAACACTGTCAGTTTCGAACCAGTGAAAAATCACTGACTCGAATGAGGATCGAACTCACGACTTAGGGGAAAAAACCACCGCTCCAGAAACTGAGCTACCGAGCACCGCTTGGGAGCAGCTCGCTTAGTCGAGCCTATATACATTTTTAATACAAGTGACAACTGCCACTATAATACAATTTGACACATATAATATTTGAAGATTTTCGGTGTTTCGACTGTACCTGAAATCATCTTAAGGAAAATAATTTATACCTAAGATAAATCGATTTTCCTATTTCAGCTGGTCGAGCGATGGGCTTGTTTCCCTAAGTCGTGAGTTCGATCCTCACTCGAGTGAGTGATCTTTCACTGATTCGAAACTTAGAGTGTCGGAAGATCTATTTCCCCGAGGATGAATTATAGTTTCTATGCTACTATTTTTATAGTCATTTCTTTCGAATTACTATCAACAGAATGGTTGAGATTTTTTCCATCCTCCTATTGCTTGGGACAGAATTACTAGAGAATTTACTATTGTGCAATTTTTTCGCTATTGAATATATGTTTACTATGGGTTTGCCGGCATAGGTATGAAATTAATGGGAACTAGAGGTTCCGCTTTGACCCTTGAGTTGCCGCTCCGGCATGAAGCCTATGCCGGTTGTTTTTTTAAGCAAAAACATACGTCTCCCCCAACCTCCCACCATGCCTTGAGTGCGCACATAATTTAAGGGAAAGTGCTATAAAAGGAATGTAGCAATAAGTATCCTAAACAAAGCTGCGCATCTAAAAATATTAATTACAAAGAGGCGATTTTTTTTGTTGCAGTAACCCAGTGAGGAGTCGGATTTATATAGCAATGAGAGGATTGCCGCCATCTACAGTGTCCAACCGATACATGTGGAATACATGTAATTGTGAAGCATCAACTATTTCGAAACTGATCACATTAGGAAAGATGCAAAACATACAAGAGCCACACCTATAGTATACATGCTGTACCGCATAGAAGTTTCATCCATCTGCCTTCAGTAGTTTCCAAGATATGGAGTGAACAAAAATTGAACAGACAGATAAGCACATTTTGCATGGACCCACGCAAGCACTAGCTCACACCAACACCTAATTAGATCATAAGGCCATTTCAATGAAGCTTCCATCCAAGTTTGGAGAAATTTCATCCAGTAGTTCTCCACATATCTTGTAGACAAGAGTAGTCCTGTACATACATGTAACAAAGCTGGACATCAGAAACAGATGGATGCACGCAAACAAACCAAAACCTAATCAGATGAGGAGGCCATCACGATATAAAAGCTGCCATCGAAGTTGGACACGAACGAATGCTCACACACACACACCAAAACCTAATCAAACTAGAGGTTCCGCTTTGACCCTTGAGTTGCCGCTCCGGCATGAAGCCTATGCTGGTTGTTTTTTTGAGCAAAAACATACGTCTCCCCCACCCTCCCACCTTGCCTTGAATGGGCACATAATTTAAGGGAAAGTGCTATAAAATGAATGTAGCAATAAGTATCTTAAACAAAGCTGCGTATCTAAAATTTCATTGTATATACATGTACAAGTAGATGAACGGTTGGACGGACATCGGACACAGATGAATGCATGCACACATACACTAAAACCTGATCAAATGCGGGGGCTATCCCAATGAAGCTTCCATCCAAGTTTGGTGAAATTCCATCCAATAGTTCTCAAGGTATCTTGTAGACAAAGCCTGTATATACATGTACAAGCAGATGGACGGACGGACGGACACCGGACGAATGCAGGCACACACACCAAAACCTAGTCAAATGAGGGGGCTATCCTAATGAAGCTTCCATCCAAGTTTGGTGAAATTCTGTTCAGTAGTTCTCCAGATATCTTGCAGACAAGCCCTGTATATACATGTACAAGTAGACGGACGGACGGACACCAGACATGGATGAATGCACGCACACACACCAAAACCTAATCAAATGAGGGCGCTATCCCACTATAGCTTCTATCCAAGGGGAGTGAGATTCCGTCCAGTAGTTCTCAAGATATCTTGCAGACAAGGCCTGTACATACATGTACAAGTAGACGGACGGACGGACACCGGACATGGATGAATGCACACACACACACCAAAACCTAATCAAATGAGGGGGCTATCCCACTATAGCTTCTATCCAAGGGGAGTGAGATTCCGTCCAGTAGTTCTCCAGATATCTTGCAGACAAGCCCTGTATATACATGTACAAGTAGATGGACGGACGGACGGACACCGGACATGGATGAATGCACGCACACACAAAAACATAATCAAATGAGGGGGGCTATCCCACTGAAGCTTCCATCCAAGTGTGGTGAAATTCCGTTCAGTAGTTCTCAAGATATCTTGCAGACAAGGCCTGTATATACATGTACAAGTAGATGGACGGACGGACGGACACCGGACACGGATGAACGCATGCACACAAACCAAACCAAATTGGGCTATCCCAATGAAGCTTTCATCCAAGTTTGGTGAAATTCCATCTAGTAGTTCTCCAGATATCTTGCAGACAAGCCCTGTATATACATGTATAAGTAGATGGACGGACGGACGGACACCGGACACGGATGAATGAACCCACATACACCAAAACCTAATCAAATGAGGGGGCTATCCCAATGTATGAAGCTTCCATCCAAGTTTGGTGAAATTCCATCCAGTAGTTCTCCAGATATCTTGCAGACAAGCCCTGTATATACATGTACAAGTAGATGGACGGACGGACGGACACCAGACATGGATGAATGCACGCACACACACCAAAATCTAATCAAATGAGGGGGCTATCCCACTAAAGCTTCCATCCAAGTGGGGTGAAATTCCGTCCAGTAGTTCTCAAGATATCTTGCAGACAAGGCCTGTATACATGTACAAGTAGATGGACGGACGGACGGACACCGGACACGGATGAATGCACGCACATACACCAAAACCTAATCAAATGAGGGGGCTATCCCAATGAAGCTTCCATCCAAGTTTGGTGAAATTCCATCCAGTAGTTCTCAAGATATCTTGCAGACAAGGCCTGTATATTCATGTACAAGTAGATGGACGGACGGACGGACACCGGACACGGATGAATGCACGCACACACACCAAAACCTAATCAAATGAGGGTGCTATCCCAATGAAGCTTCCATCCAAGTTTGGTGAAATTCCATCCTGTAGTTCTCAAGATATCTTGCAGACAAGGCCTGTATATACATGTACAAGTAGATGGACGGACGGACGGACACAGGACACGGATGAATGCATGCACACACACCAAAACCTAATCAAATGAGGGGGCTATCCCAATGAAGCTTCCATCCAAGTTTGGTGACATTCCATCCAGTAGTTCTCAAGATATCTTGCAGACAAGGCAAGGGGACGGACAGACATCCATCCAGACATCCAGACAGACAGACAGACAGCACAAACACTAGATGTCTCCCCCCAACATAGTTGGGGGAGACATAATGAATATCCCGATATACTCGTCACAAAGAGAGAGAGAGAGAGAGAGAGAGAGAGAGAATCAAGGTTTTACGTCGTGTTCACCAATATTTCAACTATATAGCGACGATCAAACAAAATTCTAAGTATTCAAGTTAATGACTTAGTAATCCAACACATTAAAACATACACACATTAAAACTTATGCAACAAACCGATTTCTCTCAAATAACCTAAGATACAATCTTCTTTCACCCGACTAAAAAGATTTGCTAAAGATGCTGCTCAATAAAAGAATCTCTTACAATCTTAAAATCTAAACAGTCGATAAGAATATGTTTCACTGTGAGATTTCGTGGCATGGAATACACCTTATGGCTGGCTCTTTTTTTTTAGTAAATAGTAGTAAATAGTAAATCGTGTATGGCCGATTCTACATCGCCTGATCATGGCTTGATCAAAACGTTTCTGGCTGTTCAGATGAGTATAGCCCACAGTTTTTTTGAACCCATTAACTTTGTTATTATTCACAGCATCCCATAAAGAATTGAAACAGCTTTCTCATATAAGTACACTTGCAACCACTACCGCCACCACAAACGCCACAGTTGTAGTCATAATCTATGAATTTAATAACATTTATGAACATTGTATAACTGAATGACTTCTTTTTCAAATTTTACTATTTACAAATAATTATTAACAAATTAGGTATGAATTATGCCCGTTATCCTTTCAATAGCACCCGTCACACGGCTGTGTAATGAACATTTGCGGTGGTATAACCGTTGGAGTGAAAAAACTATCATCAATCCTTCTGTCTAGGTTAAACTCTCACGTAATGACAATGGCCGACCATAAACATGATTCTGATAGGTTGAATTTTTCCACAGTAATGGAGCATTTAGTTATTTTCCTAGATTTTTCGGCAACAACGGACATAGGATATAATTTCCCGCAACAACGGACACGGGTTATAACCGGGGTATCATATGATTAACATGGTCGACGAGTCTTTACAAACTCGAGCTTCGTATTCAAAAATGGCGATCCCATAAACGATCTTGATTGATCGAGATCAAAACCTATAAAATGTGGATTAAATATTAACATTACACATTATGCTAAATGTTTCGCACTCGTTGAATATCGCCTATCGCGAACTGACAAATCCCGTGTCACACCTCACAACGTGCACTATCTGTACTATCTCATCTCGCACCCTACAGCGTGCAATATATGTTTGAAATTAAACTGTTCTTACTTAATACAGTTAATAAAAGAAGGGGTTTTGCAAACCTATGATCCATGTCCGATAACAGCAACAATATGGCATCGACATATGCGGTACCGTATAATTCGATGTTTCCGGGAAGATCTGCGCCTGTCTTCATCTTTAGTCGTAGAGACAGTTGAGTGAGTACGGCACAACATTTATTCTTGCCAAATGTTGGTCGTTTTGATAAGATTTGGGACGCAAAAAACAACCCCGAACTTCCCACATATTTTGTCGAAATTCATTCAAATGTAAAATGTTGAAGCCTTAGTGCTTCGCCGCGCGCGGACGGGAGACAACTGCGCTGGAAAGAGCGTGTTCTATCGCCTCGAGCCCGTGTGTTATTATTACAGAATACCATGCGAAACATAGAGCACATTATTCGAGTTAATCATATCCTACAACGCGTCTATAATTAAGATACTTCATCGACATGACGATGGGCACCAAAAGCCAGGTATAAAACAAAACACAATCCAGTTTTTTGCAAGAGAGAAGCGGTCAGCAAGTGCCAATGATGCTTGCATGTCATCACGGAAATCTGTACCACTGACCAGTATTATCATATCAAATCTCTCTCTATGGTATACTGCAAAAATGCCTAAATCTTAAGTTTAATTTCCTCTTGATGAAATAGCCCAGGTTGATATCGCCACACAGAGAAATGTGTAGGCATTTTGCACCAATGAAAATGTTAACCCATAGCCACTAAAATAAAATAATGTTAACCTCAAATAGCCATCATGAAATTACCTCATGGGCGGAAACAATGAAAACAACGAGGAACGTTAAATTCGGTCGAAAGAATAGATGTATTGTCTCAGTCATTATCTATGAACACATCCACCGAGTTTGGGGTACGGAGTCTGGATCAGCAATGTACACTTTGTACCCAGGTCATTCCTGAGATATATTATATTTCAGATAACGATTTGGAAGTTCATACTCGATAAATTAATACCGCTCAGTGATGCGGTTGATAGGAGCATCATGTATAGAAGGATCGTGGAATACAATATGATACATGATGTTCATATGAACATAACCAGCAAGGCGTGACCGACACACAATACTCGAGTGACCGACACACAATACTCGAGTGACCGACACACAATACTCGAGTGACCGACACACAATACTTGAGTGACCGACACACAATACTCGAGTGACCGACACACAATACTCGAGTGACCGACACACAATACTCGAGTGACCGACACACAATACTCGAGTAAACGACAGGGAAATCCATTTTGAAATAGAACACAAATAAGTTATACTAGTTACGATAAGGATATCATAATATCGAATATCAGCATCTCTGAAATATGTTAATCGTTTGTCCTAAAGGAAGCAGCTTGGATGATTGTGTTGTTTGGGATGAGTTATCTCTTTATAATTATTAACAACGAGTATCGACTAACTGTCGGATCTGATGCCTATATTGGTCGTTAAACAAATGCATGTTTGTAAAATTCCCAGTACAATGTAAATTCCCAGTACAATGCAAATTCCCATTACAATGTTTTTCATGTTCCTTCACGTCAACACTTATTTTGTTCGCACGATGTTTTAACAGGAGAGATCTCTTTGATACCTCCTTACCGGAAAGGTGCCAATCACAAAGAAAATACTGGATTCGCGATAGGACCTACCTGAATTTGTCTTCGGATTGGTATCACAGGGGCGGTCACAGCAAATTCACATCCATTTCAATATGCTTAAATATCAGAATAGTCACAATCCACATGAATAACGTACACCACCAACGGGAAACAAAGGAATCGGCATAGAGTAGAACTTTTTCAATAAATACGATAGGCTGCGGATCCTATGGAACCGTTTCAGCCCAAAGACGTTTGTGCATCAGACAAAATCTCCAACGAAGCTCCGCAATTACACCTCCTCTACAGGACAATTAAATATGGCTGTGATCAGATAGTCATGTGAGTGATATAGAAACTAATGATCTCACAGGCCCGTGGGACTATTGAATCGACATCGCCAGCAGCACCGCGACTTCAGACTACTAACAACGATCTCGGGAAAGCCGGCTGCATTGATCTTATACCCCCGTGGCATTGAAACGTTCCACTGTATTTGTAGATATTTATAGCAGAAAGGCCTGGATTTCGTATGGAGCACGCTTGGTTTTATTAATTGGTGACTGAAAGCCAGTAGATAAAGAGATCGCACAGTCCATATTGTATATGTCACTTCCTATCTGTTGGTTATCAATCTCTAATCTGCTCCGGTTTAATAAACTAATTGTAACGCTGATATTATTGCTATCACTTCTTCGTTGTCACTAATGCCTGTAGTACTGATATTGACATACAATCGTAAATATCATCTTTTCCCTTCATAGCGGAACATGCTTATTCCGTTTAACACGGTTCCAGATTACCGGACGTTGGTAGAATAATTCACCCATTAAATGATTATTCCATCAATGTGAATCCAGTGCTTTTCGTCCATTAATGCAGGTGGAAGCCAGGTCAAAGGCTTCTCTCTCCCTTTCAACTGACTATCTGGACAAAAGAGTTTTCACCTTTGGCCATTCATGATCTTTAATATAGCTTATCACATTACAAGATTATATAGATCGCTAGCGTATATAGATTTTCTTTACCCCTTCACCCAGACGACGGTTAATAGCTAGATTGTCTGGGTTAGGAATAGAGAATTATCGCCTCGAAAACTGAAAACGCATTTATTTAATTATGGATTTTTCCAAGGCTACCTTACGGGAACAAGTCCAGTTTACAGACGATCGAGAGGCATTTTCGACGGCCAGGGGCTGCATGGATACCTTTGTCTCGGAAAAAACCTTTGTAATTCGTCTGTTCTATTGAACTCAAATGTACCGCACATCTACTTCCTGGTAAGCCCAATGTTCAATAATAACATGTTAAAATGGGACTGGCCACGAAGGAAAATTATCTATTAATGAATATGTGTGATGTAAGTGCAGTCGAACGACCGAATAATTTTTTGTTTATTAAATTTTACTGGACGCAACCTCGTATTCCCTTTTTGAAGTACAAATCTGTAACTCTAATCCAGACATTACATGAGATATTATTTGTGGTCTAGGCGATGGTTTACAGGAAGCTCGGACTAATGACCACTAACATAACATCAACATAAGACGAATTACTCATTTGAGCTGACCTGTCATCACAGCTTCCGCAATAGCGTAACTAATTCCGCTTAAGCCGGTACTTACTTCACAGTCTTCACATGAACAGCGGCAATGAAAGCGCGGCTGAGATACCAAGGCTGCGTCTTAGAATCCTCTATATTCTAGTCTGAATGGGAGGTGCTGAGAGAGGATTTCCAGTTGGATGTTCAGACATCATCAATTTTCTCCACCTCTTACATATCTCACCAATATCAAATCGCATAATTTTCGATATGCATCAGCCAATTCATACTTGCTGCCAGAATTTGACGTAGTTTATTTTGATTTAGCTATCACTCCAGAAAACGGCATATAGACAACTTTCAAAGAACCATGCTTGTCAAGGCTACAGCACGGCCGACGGCTGAATTGCCCCCGCGCATCGACAGGTGCATTGACGCGGCCCAGTACATGTGTACTTTCCTCTACCTAAATGTTGAAGCAACTCGATATTCCGAAGACCTCGATAAAATATGTTCCCTCAATCAGATTGAAAACTATCTGTATGAAATATTATTATACATCGTGCGAAAATTACCGGGATCGTTATTGATATTGATGATAAATGGGGAAACTATCGTTGAAAGTCTGACAACATGCCTGAACTTTGTCGTGACTTGCCGTAACCAATATTTGTGATTACTTCCGAGCATACTGGCTAACCAGAAAGATATCATAATAAACGATCCATAGTCACTCCGCCATTCCAGACATACGGAAGCATACTACCATAGAACTTAACTACGTTTCGACAAGAGGCAATAAATCACTTCGCCCGTTTGCAAACATCTGTCGCCTCATTGAATCGTGATTTCTTCAAGATATACATCCCTGCTCTATATCTTCATTGCCAGCACAATGTCTTGGTATTTAGGTTTTTCCGTGCAAAACGTGGACACCTTAAGATTCAATTTTTATATCTAAACCTCGTGTACTTTTCATCCGCTTTTGTCGGTGATGACGACAACTAGGTTTGTGCTGTGGAATATTAAGAAAACAATGCTGATGATTGACAAAATTCTCCACTCATATGTCATTGCCATTCTGTTGTAAGCCCTCCTCGTGATTTCTTCAGGGAGTAAGACAATGACCTATATTGGTCATGCTCCGACGTTCACCCTCTTCTACCTGGAAGAGCGTATTCTGTTAATTGAACGCTGGTTGTGAAACTATTTGGAACTTAATACAGTCTGCTGACGTTGATATATATGTCTATCTGTCTCTTCATTCTTCTACAGTGGCGCCCGACTGTTATTGTTCACTCCTGACTTACTAGATAGTGCTCTACTTAATACAAGTGAATTGTTATAGATATCTTTTCTGTGGAGCAATGATAACAGTGTCTGAACAAGACGAGTTTGCATAATCTCATTTGAAATTATTCACTAATTAAACAATTGAGTTTGTTAGAACAGTCGTCATATGAAACATGAATATAGACATTTGTCGTGTACAGAGAATTCCCACTTTCCCTAAAGAAATTTTTATACGAATCCGCTGTCAGATCCATGCGTATGGGAAATAAGACAAAGGTTTCGCAACATCCATTAATATCGGTATCGAATGTCCGGGAACTTGAATAAACCTTTCTTCGAGCGAGATTATTGAAGCAAAATTGTTTTGTTATAAGAAAATGCGTTTAAGAAAGAATGAGTCCCTATGTAACTGGATTTAATCTAAAATATGGTCGTGGCTCTAACACGCAGGCTGAGAAAGAGAGCTATTTTGTCCGTGATTCACTGTGGGTGTTCTCAATTGTTTTGTATTCTCTAGAAGCTTTCACGCTATCTGTCCGAACGTTCTGAAAATCTACATGGAATACAGCGCTTCTCGCCAAAGTGTTGCATGATTAATTCAGAGTCGTAACTGATTGACTTCAAGAACTGGAATCCCACTTTTCACTTGAATTCTTAGAAAAAATAATTGACTGCCTCGCATTGACGGGTGAATTGACAGACGACTTTCGATATAATTTTGTGGTTCGTAATCTCCCTTTTCAGCTTATACTTTAGTATCGATCAAATTTTTGAACTATTGATAACCGGTATAAATATGCAAAATATGCATCAAATTATCCTACTATTCCAAGAGAGGACCATTAGGTTTACATTGAAGATAATTTTGGCAACTTCAAGTCGAAAATAGTCATCACTGATTAAAAATATTTCCAAACTGTAGCCTAGATCAAGATGCGGAAAAGACGAACCACAAATTGGAGCCTGATTGGGGTATATATTAGTTAGTATCTAACTTATATTTTCTCATATCCTGGTAATGGCCTGATATAAATTGAAATATAGATTCTCCATGGCATTAAGATCATTTCTTGGGTCACAAGGAAACAGTATTTTGAATCGTTGACTGCTATTGTCCATTGCAGCAAAGAATCTCTACCATGTGAATGTTAAAATACCATGGAAGTTTATTTGAATCTTTTCTAATTGGGAACGCATGTAGCCGGTCCTTAGTCTGTCTTTATATCTCGTTAAGATATAAGGGTAGATCATGGACGCATGTTGACGGTGCAGAACCAATTTATCTCGCTTTCATGCAAACTGCAGAATATTGCTTGCGTTCGTAGTGCGTGGGCAAATGAATTCCTCTGTGAAATTCTAACAGTATCGATCGTTTGGCAATTTGAGAGCATCTGACAGATGGCAAGGTATGTACACGAAATCCTAACTAGATGGAGAAATGATATTTGGTAAGGCGTATAGCCCGCCACTGACTATATATATACATGAAATGATTTTGAGAAAGAATAAATTAGTCGTCAGCGGAATTCGAACCCAGGACCTCGGTTCAACGCGCCGATGCTCTACCGACTGAGCTATGACGGCCCTTAGGTATTACACCCGTGGATTATCCCTGTGATGACCAACCTTCTCCTCTCGATGTTGCAATGTGCGCAACTGGCTTTATAATGAAGAAATGATATTTGGTATGGCGTACATAGCCCGCCACTGAGCATATATACACATGAAATGATTTTTGAGAGGGAAAGAATAAATTGGTCGTCTACCGACTGAGCTATGACGGCCCATAGATATTACACCCGTGGATTGTCCCTGTGATGACCAAGCTTCTCTCTCGGTGTTTCAATGTGCGCAACTGGCTTTATAATGAAGATGGTTGGTATGGCGTATATCTAGAAGGAATAAGATATAATTTCTGGAATTAAACACGACAAAAGTTTGTCTTTTCTGTTCGCAGTTGAAGTTTACGGCAGAAAAATGAGTGGAAATGCTTTGTTTATATACCTTTTAATAATATACATCAGTGTGTCAAAATATTGTAGCGGTTTGGAATTTCAACTTGCTGTGGTGTGGCCGTGCACTACCACAAGCCAGAACATTGACTCTGATTCACGGTCATGCCTATTGGTTTCTATAATCCTTTCTTCGTTTAGATTTTCTAGTTACAAGCATGTGATTATTTCGGTACCAGTAGGTGCCCCCGAGTGATCATACATGTACACAATTATTCATATGTTCAAGGATACTTTAAATTCTCACACAACAAGATAAATCACACATGTGATGGGGTTTCCGTGGCCGTAAGCCGGAACTGCACAGCCGTGAGGCAAGCTGGTTCTGTACGATGATATTTGGAACAGAATTTTCGTAATTACTACGCATACATTATCGTCTCTTAATACATACACGCTATGGTTTCTCTGTCACGTTATGTAGATGGTTATATCAAATCCCATACAGCGCGTATACGTAGAATATTTGAAATGTGAATAAACATAAGTATAAGTATATTTAGGGAGTAGATAACGTTAATTTTCTTGCGCTTTTGAAGTTATACCATGGTGATTTTTTTTAAATGTTTAAAGGTTGAATTTCCTATCAATAGTATCCCGACAACTCAAAAAAGGGTGAAAGTGAAAAAAATATCGATAACTACATAGCAGAACGATCTATACGTGTTACTATAGTGACCTCAAAGTGGAATAGGTCTGACCACAAGATGAGCCAGATTCAGATTCAACGGTTGGACGACACAGGATGCTACTTGAGCTGGAGGTTATGATCGTGTTACCCCAAAAATTCATCCGTATTTACCTCCAACACAAGCGACAACTTTCACCTTGGAAATGAACTCCAATAATATATCTCTATCCCTATTCCCCACCCAGCTCCGTCTGTACATAGGGATGGGAAGGCTTCATTTATCTGTTATCCTGCTACTTTTTGGAAAAAGCACGTTGAACTCCAGTCTTCAGCTCATGCTTCACAAGAAGTATATAAAGTCCACTTCATCTGATGAATGAAAGAACATTTGTCAACGGGAACTAAGCCTAATGACCAAAAATGAGAGCTGACGTCAACTTGGATTCTTGTCTCTGTTTAACGTCATCGATTCCCCAACAATAACGTCCCTTACAAACCAATAAGCTGGGGAATTTGTGGGGTTTATGTCGGGCAAGCTGTGTAGGGATCATGTGGGGAATGTGTAGGACAGCCAATGTGGGGAATGTGTAGGGATTTGGTAAAATCCCCACATTGGACTTAGTCGTGGAAAAGGAGTTTCTTAATGCTGCTTAGCTGAATTAAATCCCCGCACTATCCCAACGTCAGCCCCACGTGTTCCCTACATGTGGGGATGATGCGGGGAACTATATTTAAAGCTGGTATGGGATCGACCCACAATATTCCTGCAGTAAGTCCAGCATGGTACAGAAAACCCCACAATATCCCCACGTGGGGAATCTGCGGGGCAGAAAAGCCCACAATATCCCCACGTGGGGAATCTGCGGGGCAGAAACCCCCACAATATACCCACGTGGGGAATCTGCGGGGCAGTAATTCCAGCATGGGACAGAAAACCCCACAACATCCCCATGTGGGGAATCTGCGGGGCAGAAAAGCCCACAATATGCCCACGTGGGGAATCTGTGGGGCAGTACTTCCAGCATGGGACAGAAAACCCCACAACATCCCCACATGGGGAATCTGCGGGGCAGTAATTCCAGCATGAGATGGAAAACCCCACAATATCCCTAAGTACGGAATCTGCGGGGTAGAAAACCCCACAATATACCCACGTTGGGAATCTGCGGGGCAGTAATTTCCAGCAGTACTTCCAGCATGGGACAGGAAACCCCACAATATCCCCAAGTGGGGAATCTGCGGGGCAGAAAACCCCACAATATACCCACGTGGGGAATCTGCGGGGCAGTAATTCCAGCATGGGACAGAAAACCCCACAACATCCCCATGTGGGGAATCTGCGGGGCAGAAAAGCCCACAATATCCCCACGTGGAGAATCTGTGGGCAGTACTTCCAGCATGGGACAGAAAACCCCACAACATCCCCACATGGGGAATCTGCGGGGCAGTAATTCCAGCATGAGATGGAAAACCCCACAATATCCCCAAGTAGGGAATCTGCGGGGCAGAAATTACAAGCGTCTAGTCCGCCATTCATAATCCAGCCGTCGTCCATTACAGAATATCCGCGTCCATAATCCAAAGACCTATTCCATTTTCCACATAACAGTATTAGCACCAAATTCAAAAAGACAATCATAGTATACATAAACATAGGCTTGTTTCCTGCAAGAGAGAAGCGGTCAACGGTTTTCAATGATGCCGGCAAGACATCATGATGTTCCAAAATATCAAATCCGTATAGCTGATCAGTATTCTTAATCCATAATATTCGTTATAGAGTCGTCATCTAAAAAAAAAAGATGTATCTCAGCCACGCTTTGATTGTGACTGTTCATATGAGTACCATGAGGATCTTGAAGTACATGGGTTCATACGGCCCCCTAGCCCCGGGTTAAGCGAGATTAGACACAAGTTACGAAACGTAGCGCCATAGATCTTGCACGCTACGTTCGTATTTTGCTATCAGCATGCGATATGTATCGCCAAATTTGAAAACTTTGAGTGGAGGCGCTTGGTGGAATAGCCCTGTTTTATAAGTTTCTGCAGCAATGTTTTGTGACGTTGATTAAAATCATCACATTTAACACAGGATCTAGCAAATGCTACTAAGCGTGATATGTATACGCCATATTCAGGTTCCACTGGAATATTTACTATCAGAAAGGATAGTTTACGATATCCGAAATTGTAATCATCTCTTTTGTCATAAAGTCGACGAGAGAGAATGCCCGCTTCATTTTTATAGAGATAGAGATCTAAACAAGATGTGCCTGTAGGGCTATCTGTAGTTTCCTTCAAATCCAGTGAAGGTGGATATATATCCTTCACTGCGTCATTTATATAGCGATTATCCACAGCGAGAAGATCGTCTATATAGCGTTTGGTGAATGAGAAGGAACGGGCTTTGAATGGATCGGTTTTTCAAAGCGCCTGCATATAGTCATATTCATAAGAGAACAGATACAGGTCGGCCAACAGGGGTGCACAATTAGTACCCATTGGAATACCTATATGCTGTTGATATATTGTGTTGCCAAATTTCAAATAGATATTTTTAATGAGAAATTCAAGCAACTCTATAAACAAAGAACCCCACAATATACCCACGTGGGGAATCTACGGGGCAGTAATTTCAGCATGGGACAAAAAACCCCACAACATCCCCACGTGGGGAATCTGCGGGGCAGAAAACCCCACAATATCCCCAGGTGGGGAATCTGCGGGCAGTAATTTCAGCATGGGACAGAAAACCCCACAATATCCCCACGTGGGGAATCTGCGTGGCAGTAATTTCAATTTGGGGCAGAAAACCCCACAAAGAGGTATGGCAACATCCCCACAGTAACCCTACAATATCCCCATGTGTGGGGATGTCGTGGGGTTGTCGCCCCCGAATGTACCAACAATGGGTTATTTTCAAGGTAGTTATTTGGGAGTGGGGAATGAATTGGGCAGAGCACTCTGCAGTATCCCCACAAATGGTGAAATTATGGGGCAGGGTGCACAAAATACCATCTGTACGGAATTCCTGGGGTGTGGGGGAGCGGGGCATCTTCTATCTATAAGGGCATGTCATTTGTACAGACTGTCTAGTCTGTCCGGATTCCTCCTGCAATATCATCCATCCCTTAAAATAACCACCAGCAGAAGCAAAATCCATGCATATTTCACCTTTTATTCTTTAGCAGCATAAAATATACATTGTACCATGTCTTAAAACACCTGAGCACAAAATGGGAAGCACATTGAAAGTCTGTGTCAAGTAGAATGGTTTTTCATCCTTCAAAGGTTTAAAAACATCTGTCTTGGTCTTTTGCCACCTGTTGTGGGATGGCCTTTTGCATTCCTTGGGGGAATTCCACAGCAGATGAAGGTGAAGCTGAAGAAGAGTCCACCAGCTCTTCTGACATGTGGAGATCATGCTTCTTCATTGGTGTTTTCTGGCGGATTCTACCTGACCTTGCTGCATCATGGCATTTCTGAGTGATGCCTCTCCTTACTTTGGACCACGGTGTGCCCTTGAACTGGTTGTAAACATAACCTGGAAGTCAAACAATGAAAAACGATTAGTATATTCTGAATGCTCGAGCTATCGTAATAAATTAATACAGGAAACATTGTAGATTTGGAGCCACCACAGAAATGTGTGTTCCAGATTCACTTGTTGGCGATCTGAAACTTCATTGACCCTACCACGAAGCCCGGCTAAAAACCAGACACCAATAGGAGATTCAAGATCCTCTACCTCATGCTGATCAGACAATTTATGAGCACATATATAACTATAACTGCTTTAAGCGCCAAATGTTTTATAAAATAATGTCTTCTTACAAAAAGTGATGATTTGAACTTATATATGATTTATTTACCAGCAGAAATCGGAAAAATAAAATGTCCTAAAAATACTTAGGTTTTAATGTAACGGCAAGAGAAAATATAAGTACACAATATGTGAAAGTTTTAGTGCGGTTGCGTTATGATTATAGTTATCACATGAAACTGAAATCCACAACTTGTGCTATTTCGTGAAAAAAGGTCTAAATCTAGTCCTTCTGACACGCATTTAGACGCGAAGGACCCCTTGGACCAGAACGCCATTTAACCTGGTGTTGTGTGATAACATTATATTCCCACTGCTGGAAGATCTTTTTGGTCCAAGGGATCCTTCCTACTAAAAAATGAAAAGTTATGATTCATAACGTTTGAAGTTTTCGTAAGTAGATTAAAGTGACAAAATAGCATGTTGTAGTTGTCCATATGTCGTGTGGATACTCACGTTGGATCACAAGCGCCTCAAAATTTTCCTTTACCGAGTTCAATTCCCAGGAGGTCAACATGTGTGACGTCGACATTTCAAGTTATTTCAATTTTTCTCATTTTTGTAAAAAAAAAAAACATTCAGTATATCTGAAATAAGATTTTAGGCTATCATTGACATTATGAACCAATTAAAAGTAAAACAAGCTGAGTAGCTAGCAGGTCCTCCGCCAAGTAGCCTGTTTGACAGCATACAGCATATACCCTTCTAATATCTCCTTAAATATAACTTGGGAAGTGGATATGTGTATGTGGAAGGAGACGTTTATCTGGAATTGTTGAGACAAGTTGAGGAGGTTTGGGAAGCAGTAATGGGTAGTGTAAACCTGGAATGCAAGTCTGTAGTTGTATATGGATTTGTGGACGGTGAGGTTTATACATCGATGGGTGGAATAGATCTCAAAATACCGCGTTCACAACACAGATGGGTACAATATGGGCGAGTGAAATGAATTGCAGCCATATTGGATTACATACTACCTCAAAGAAAAATCAATACCAATGGCCGTCTAACTGATGCGAAGCACCTTCTCAATTTTGAAGTGAATCGAACGAATTGTTCTCACAATACCGTGTTCACAAGATGCAGGACAGACGGAATCAAAGATGGTCAATGGCAGCCATCTTGGATTACATACTACCTCAATGAAAATCAATATCAATGGTCGTCTAACTGATGTGAAGCACCTTCTCAAGTTTGAAGTCAATCAGATGAATTATTCTCACGATACCGCATTTACAAGATGCGGGACCGAAGAAATCCAAGATGGTCAATGGCAGCCATCTGGGAAAGATGGTAAATGACAGCCATCTTGGATTACGTACCTCCGTGAAAATCAATACCAATGGCCATCTAACTGATGTGAAGCATCTTCTCGAGTTTGAAGTTGATTAGTCAAATTGTTCTCAAGATATCGTGTTCACAAGATGCAGGACAGACGGAATCCAATATGGTCAATGGCAGCCATCTTGGATTATGTACCTCAGTGAAAAGCAATACCAATGACCATCTAACTGATGTGGAGCACCTTCTCAAGTTTGAAGTCAATTGGTCAAATTGTTCTCGAGATATCGCATACACAAGATGTGGGACGGATGGAATTCAATATGGTCAATGCCAGCCATCTTGGATTACGTACCTCAGTGAAAATCAATACCAATGGCCGTCTAACTGATGTGAAGCACTTTCTCAAGTTTGAAGTCGATTGGTCGAATTGTTCTCGAGATATCGTGTTCACAAAATGTGGGACGGATGGAATCCAATATGATCAATGGCAGCCATCTTGGATTACGTACCTCAGTTAAAATCAATACCAATGACCGCCTAACTGATGTGGAGCACCTTCTCAAGTTTGAAGTCGATCGGATTAATTGTTCTCGAGATATCGCGTTCACAAGATGTGGGACGGATGGAATCCAATATGGTAAATTGCAGCCATCTTGGATTACGTACCTCCGTGAAAATCAATACCAATGGCCAGCTAACTGATGTGGAGCACCTTCTCAAGTTTGAAGACGATCGGTCAAATTGTTCTCGAGATATCGCGTTCACAAGATGCAGGACGGACGGAATCCAATATGGTCAGTGGCAGTCATCTTGGATTACATACCTCAGTGAAAATCAATACCAATGGCCGTCTAACTGATCTGAAGCACATTCTCAAGTTTGAAGTTGATCGGTCAAATTATTCTCGAGATATCGCGTTCACAAGATGCGGGGCGGACGGAAGGACAGAAGGACAGACGGACGGCTAGCATTCCCAAGTCCTCCTACCACTTCGTGGCGGAGGACAATAAATATTGTTTACCGATGACACGATACCGTGTGGACATTACGGGCCAGTCAAACGTTGAACTCGAACGATCAGTCGCTACCTGTTAAAAATTGTGTATTTATTCTCCAATATGTGCATGTAAAATCGACTGCAAAGCCAATGTGGTGAAATAATAACGTCTTGGTACCGAACATATGTGAAGCTATCATGGTTCACCGTAACATTCAGTGAATTGACTGACAGTTGCCGCCGAGGACAAGTTGTACATTTCATTGTTATTGACAGATGAAGAGAAGAAATGTACATTCCTGTGAGTCGGCTGGCTGTGGGCAAAAACCCCGCCTTACAATACCATCTCCTTTATATACGAAGCTGTGCATCTGAAAACCTCTCGATTCTTCGATAATTCCAAGTTATCAGACCACAGAAACCTGCTCATAGTGAGCAGTTTGATGGTATTCGAGATATGGATCATTAATGATCTTGCATGAGGCTTTGTATGGTCCTGGCCCTATGCATGCGTGATGCAAGTTAAGCCTGCCTAGGAATTATCATTCTCACGGCATGCTGGTAATGAGAACTTTCGTATTGAACAGTTGAATAGTAGGTATCATTAATGATTTACATGATTAAAGATGGCCACCAAGGCTTCTGCCCGATTTGAAAGTCTCTTGATTCATCAATGATGTATCCCAACATTTGTATCGAACAGTTGAATGATATGGTACCAGCGATATTTTGCATAAATTAAAGTTTCCTGGTATATCAATGATGTTTTCCAACTTTCCATGGAACAGTTGAATGATATCTGAGCATCTTCGTGTAAGTTAAGACTCCTTGACCAACTAAATAGGAAGATACAGTCCAGACAACAATGCAGCAGTTGTCGCTAAAGACTCATAGCTCGGTGGGAGATCATTGAAAGGAGAAGTAAATAGAACCTGGCAGTGTACATTCACAGCATACTGGTGTTCTTCAATGTAAGTTTCAAACTTGTCCTGTCATTAGTAACCAGGATATGGACTGGATAAGCATATATTGAAGGGCCATAACTCTGGGAGAATCATCATGACAGGCAAAAGAATGTTCTCCAACAGATATGAATAATTTACTTCAACTTACACTATGTCGCTCAGCCAGTTCCAGTGACACAAAGCCTGGGAGAGGTGCGTCTACATTGGTCTGGGTTGGGAGAAGTTTGTTGCCATACTGTTTCTCCAGAAAATACAACTTTGTGATTTTTTCCATTGTCACTATTCCTGAAGACTGCAGTACCAACAGGGACCTGTTTTACCATACATAGCCACCTTAAAAGACAATAAAAAAAGTATTATAAAACATTTCATCAGAAGGCAACATGGATCTGTTACTGGGAACATATTTGAAACAACTTTGAAACTCTTAACCCCTAATGTACAGTAAGTCAAGGGGCTGGCCCTGAAACATGACAGGTAAATAATAAGCTACAAATAACTGGTTTGGCACCCCTTTCCCCACAACTGGTGGGACATCCCACCTCTTTGAAATGAACAGGATATCACAGTTTTTTCTCAGACATGCAGTGATTATAAGATTTCCTCACCTCCAGGTGTAACTTCCTTTCCTTGTAGGAGAGGATAACTGGTATTCACATGAGGTCCACAAGCCAATCTAATCCATTATCCTGTTACCAATTCACACAATGAGTGGGGTCCAGTATTTGCCTGTTCCAAAAGATCATTGAAATACAAACACAATTATTTATATTAGATAAAACTCAATCAGGGCATTATACATTCTGTAGCAAATTATTGTTACCTGAATATAGGCAGAAATGCATTTTAGTATCAAATTACATTAAAGGAATCTGTCATTCTGATCTGCCCGATCTTGCAGACAAGTGATGCCACTGAAGACTAGTACATGCCAGGCAAGAAACACAGATAGGACCAACAGAATACTGTTAAACGTGACAGTTTTATAATCTAAAGTACCGGTTACAGAACAGAATTTCATATTTTAAACTGTGCTCTCAGCCTATTTCACTTGTAAACAGAAAATTCATTCCGTTGCAAATAAAAATCAATCTTCCTTTCCATTGAGAGCAAACTAATGGAGGTAAATGTAGGTGAGGTGTTCGGCCAACGACACACAAACTACAATACATGTATTTCTAATTTGATGATCATACTTCTAGTCCGCTATGCATTAAACAGAATAAAAAACAAACAAACAATTCATATTGCAATAATGAAGTGTATCAATGACTAGTAATTAATCAATCCAGATACAGTCATTGAAGGGATATTTACTCTACCTTGGAGTCACTGTTCAAATCTTTGTACTCTTCTGATGGCGGAATGTCCATGACATGCTCTGGTTCCATGACAACATCACCCTTGAAATTATCATATCGGTCATATGCTTGCAACCTGATAAAAACAAAGATGTATTCAATAGGAGTTTTGCATCTTCCCCCCCGCCCCCCCTTTTTTTTTTTTTTTCAATAATAATAATAAAAACATTCCTGGCCTGGAATAGTTTCATATACAGAAATTTTTCTCTGTTGTTTCTATATAAACATATATTCTGACCGGACAGATCACCATATCAAATCTAAAACTAGCATGACTGCCCGGTTATTGGACACTTTTTATGAATAAGAGTCTGTAGGTCGGCCATGCAACCACGTATGGCCGAGAAAGTAACACTGGATAAAGCACTACATCTTTATTGATAAATCGTCATAAAAAAATATTCAAGAAAAAATACGGAGAGAGACTGGGAATAGTTGAAAGACAGGGACCATCCACGGTATGAAAATGCAAGTTTGCGCCCAGTTATTGGACACTTTTTCAGTGATGGATTTATTTGAAACTAATCCACTTACTGTAAAATTGTTTGTCCCCCAGTCTTTAGTAAACATCCAAGAATATTTAAACATGAATCCGCACTGTAGCCCACAAATGAGTTTTGGAATGAGCGTCGAAGATTCAACCGGTCCCAAATTTTGCAGTTTTTGGGAGTGTCCATTATCCTTGGCATAATGCAGAAGCAAAGTAACTCCGAATAAACTTAATAAACGCATGGTGACAGTCTCAATATTTCGACAAAATTTTATTTGTCATCTTCAGGATGTGATCTAACAGCAGTTACAGGCTCTTATATACATTATAATAATTAAATTATCCTTGGCTGTCAATCAGTGCTATTGCCACTGTGAGTCACATGTCATGCTATCGTAAACTGGCTGCTCCCCGGAATTGCTAGCTGTTTTCAGACGGCGTGGCGGGAGAAATATACATCGTCTGCCAAACGCCGGTCGCGTTGCACACTGAGATTCAAAATGACGATTCTCCATATTTGTGGGAACATTTTCAGCCAAATTTCGTCGAATTTAATCAAACCTGCAATCAGGAATGAAACTCTGAAACTGGAGGAAATTTTCTGGTGCATTTTTTCACCCAAATTTGTGAGACTATTTTCGACCCGCATGAGGACTTAACGTGCACAAATTCCGTGAGTAAAGAGAAATTTATCAGCGTGTCTTTGTAACTTTGTAACTGTAAAATTAAATTTGTATTACAGTTGTCATGTAATATTCCCAGAAAATAGCCCCGCTGGGTCTAGGTGTCCAATAATAGGGCCCGTCCAATAACCGGGCAGTCATGCTAGCGGTCAGTAAAATTAACTTAGCTCATTGCCTACGGCAAGCCGTTGTGAGCGGCTCACCGTCGTTTCTTAAACTTGCGCCGGAAAGCCGTTGTCAGCGGCTTCTTGATAGCCTTATCTAAACACACCTGTGATTGGTTGTTTCGGCTCGGTAGCGAAAAATTGACCAATTAACGCTCCCGTGATATATGAATCACTGGCTACATTCTTTTCAGGCTCGATTTAGAGTTTATTACATCGGGAATCCCCAAATAACGTCATGTCATGTGACAATTGTGTGGGGAAACTCCAAAAATGGCGGCTGCGGCCGTCGTGTGTTTGGTTTTTGTTTTCTCCTGACTAGACAACATACAAGTTCAAGAACGGTTTCCATCATCAGATTTATTTATACGAATCACCAAAGCATCAAGGATTGTAAAAATATTTAGATAGCCTCGTGGAAGGCGACAAATAAAAGAGGTTTTTCCAATAAATTCAGATCACTCTCATCACTGATCAGACCATTTATGTTTATATAACTAACAGCATAGAACAAGTAATAACATAGAACAAGTAATATTCTTGCAAAGGTGATGATTTTGGCCTATACGTGGTGTGGTTGAAATCGAAAAAATAAAATGTCCTAAAAATACTTAGGTTTTAATGTAACGGCAAGAGAAAATATAAGTACACAATATGTGAAAGTTTTAGTGCGGTTGCGTTATGATTATAGTTATCACATGAAACTGAAATCCACAACTTGTGCTATTTCGTGAAAAAAGGTCTAAATCTAGTCCTTCTGACACGCATTTAGACGCGAAGGACCCCTTGGACCAGAACGCCATTTAACCTGGTGTTGTGTGATAACATTATATTCCCACTGCTGGAAGATCTTTTTGGTCCAAGGGATCCTTCCTACTAAAAAATGAAAAGTTATGATTCATAACGTTTGAAGTTTTCGTAAGTAGATTAAAGTGACAAAATAGCATGTTGTAGTTGTCCATATGTCGTGTGGATACTCACGTTGGATCACAAGCGCCTCAAAATTTTCCTTTACCGAGTTCAATTCCCAGGAGGTCAACATGTGTGACGTCGACATTTCAAGTTATTTCAATTTTTCTCATTTTTGTAAAAAAAAAAAACATTCAGTATATCTGAAATAAGATTTTAGGCTATCATTGACATTATGAACCAATTAAAAGTAAAACAAGCTGAGTAGCTAGCAGGTCCTCCGCCAAGTAGCCTGTTTGACAGCATACAGCATATACCCTTCTAATATCTCCTTAAATATAACTTGGGAAGTGGATATGTGTATGTGGAAGGAGACGTTTATCTGGAATTGTTGAGACAAGTTGAGGAGGTTTGGGAAGCAGTAATGGGTAGTGTAAACCTGGAATGCAAGTCTGTAGTTGTATATGGATTTGTGGACGGTGAGGTTTATACATCGATGGGTGGAATAGATCTCAAAATACCGCGTTCACAACACAGATGGGTACAATATGGGCGAGTGAAATGAATTGCAGCCATATTGGATTACATACTACCTCAAAGAAAAATCAATACCAATGGCCGTCTAACTGATGCGAAGCACCTTCTCAATTTTGAAGTGAATCGAACGAATTGTTCTCACAATACCGTGTTCACAAGATGCAGGACAGACGGAATCAAAGATGGTCAATGGCAGCCATCTTGGATTACATACTACCTCAATGAAAATCAATATCAATGGTCGTCTAACTGATGTGAAGCACCTTCTCAAGTTTGAAGTCAATCAGATGAATTATTCTCACGATACCGCATTTACAAGATGCGGGACCGAAGAAATCCAAGATGGTCAATGGCAGCCATCTGGGAAAGATGGTAAATGACAGCCATCTTGGATTACGTACCTCCGTGAAAATCAATACCAATGGCCATCTAACTGATGTGAAGCATCTTCTCGAGTTTGAAGTTGATTAGTCAAATTGTTCTCAAGATATCGTGTTCACAAGATGCAGGACAGACGGAATCCAATATGGTCAATGGCAGCCATCTTGGATTATGTACCTCAGTGAAAAGCAATACCAATGACCATCTAACTGATGTGGAGCACCTTCTCAAGTTTGAAGTCAATTGGTCAAATTGTTCTCGAGATATCGCATACACAAGATGTGGGACGGATGGAATTCAATATGGTCAATGCCAGCCATCTTGGATTACGTACCTCAGTGAAAATCAATACCAATGGCCGTCTAACTGATGTGAAGCACTTTCTCAAGTTTGAAGTCGATTGGTCGAATTGTTCTCGAGATATCGTGTTCACAAAATGTGGGACGGATGGAATCCAATATGATCAATGGCAGCCATCTTGGATTACGTACCTCAGTTAAAATCAATACCAATGACCGCCTAACTGATGTGGAGCACCTTCTCAAGTTTGAAGTCGATCGGATTAATTGTTCTCGAGATATCGCGTTCACAAGATGTGGGACGGATGGAATCCAATATGGTAAATTGCAGCCATCTTGGATTACGTACCTCCGTGAAAATCAATACCAATGGCCAGCTAACTGATGTGGAGCACCTTCTCAAGTTTGAAGACGATCGGTCAAATTGTTCTCGAGATATCGCGTTCACAAGATGCAGGACGGACGGAATCCAATATGGTCAGTGGCAGTCATCTTGGATTACATACCTCAGTGAAAATCAATACCAATGGCCGTCTAACTGATCTGAAGCACATTCTCAAGTTTGAAGTTGATCGGTCAAATTATTCTCGAGATATCGCGTTCACAAGATGCGGGGCGGACGGAAGGACAGAAGGACAGACGGACGGCTAGCATTCCCAAGTCCTCCTACCACTTCGTGGCGGAGGACAATAAATATTGTTTACCGATGACACGATACCGTGTGGACATTACGGGCCAGTCAAACGTTGAACTCGAACGATCAGTCGCTACCTGTTAAAAATTGTGTATTTATTCTCCAATATGTGCATGTAAAATCGACTGCAAAGCCAATGTGGTGAAATAATAACGTCTTGGTACCGAACATATGTGAAGCTATCATGGTTCACCGTAACATTCAGTGAATTGACTGACAGTTGCCGCCGAGGACAAGTTGTACATTTCATTGTTATTGACAGATGAAGAGAAGAAATGTACATTCCTGTGAGTCGGCTGGCTGTGGGCAAAAACCCCGCCTTACAATACCATCTCCTTTATATACGAAGCTGTGCATCTGAAAACCTCTCGATTCTTCGATAATTCCAAGTTATCAGACCACAGAAACCTGCTCATAGTGAGCAGTTTGATGGTATTCGAGATATGGATCATTAATGATCTTGCATGAGGCTTTGTATGGTCCTGGCCCTATGCATGCGTGATGCAAGTTAAGCCTGCCTAGGAATTATCATTCTCACGGCATGCTGGTAATGAGAACTTTCGTATTGAACAGTTGAATAGTAGGTATCATTAATGATTTACATGATTAAAGATGGCCACCAAGGCTTCTGCCCGATTTGAAAGTCTCTTGATTCATCAATGATGTATCCCAACATTTGTATCGAACAGTTGAATGATATGGTACCAGCGATATTTTGCATAAATTAAAGTTTCCTGGTATATCAATGATGTTTTCCAACTTTCCATGGAACAGTTGAATGATATCTGAGCATCTTCGTGTAAGTTAAGACTCCTTGACCAACTAAATAGGAAGATACAGTCCAGACAACAATGCAGCAGTTGTCGCTAAAGACTCATAGCTCGGTGGGAGATCATTGAAAGGAGAAGTAAATAGAACCTGGCAGTGTACATTCACAGCATACTGGTGTTCTTCAATGTAAGTTTCAAACTTGTCCTGTCATTAGTAACCAGGATATGGACTGGATAAGCATATATTGAAGGGCCATAACTCTGGGAGAATCATCATGACAGGCAAAAGAATGTTCTCCAACAGATATGAATAATTTACTTCAACTTACACTATGTCGCTCAGCCAGTTCCAGTGACACAAAGCCTGGGAGAGGTGCGTCTACATTGGTCTGGGTTGGGAGAAGTTTGTTGCCATACTGTTTCTCCAGAAAATACAACTTTGTGATTTTTTCCATTGTCACTATTCCTGAAGACTGCAGTACCAACAGGGACCTGTTTTACCATACATAGCCACCTTAAAAGACAATAAAAAAAGTATTATAAAACATTTCATCAGAAGGCAACATGGATCTGTTACTGGGAACATATTTGAAACAACTTTGAAACTCTTAACCCCTAATGTACAGTAAGTCAAGGGGCTGGCCCTGAAACATGACAGGTAAATAATAAGCTACAAATAACTGGTTTGGCACCCCTTTCCCCACAACTGGTGGGACATCCCACCTCTTTGAAATGAACAGGATATCACAGTTTTTTCTCAGACATGCAGTGATTATAAGATTTCCTCACCTCCAGGTGTAACTTCCTTTCCTTGTAGGAGAGGATAACTGGTATTCACATGAGGTCCACAAGCCAATCTAATCCATTATCCTGTTACCAATTCACACAATGAGTGGGGTCCAGTATTTGCCTGTTCCAAAAGATCATTGAAATACAAACACAATTATTTATATTAGATAAAACTCAATCAGGGCATTATACATTCTGTAGCAAATTATTGTTACCTGAATATAGGCAGAAATGCATTTTAGTATCAAATTACATTAAAGGAATCTGTCATTCTGATCTGCCCGATCTTGCAGACAAGTGATGCCACTGAAGACTAGTACATGCCAGGCAAGAAACACAGATAGGACCAACAGAATACTGTTAAACGTGACAGTTTTATAATCTAAAGTACCGGTTACAGAACAGAATTTCATATTTTAAACTGTGCTCTCAGCCTATTTCACTTGTAAACAGAAAATTCATTCCGTTGCAAATAAAAATCAATCTTCCTTTCCATTGAGAGCAAACTAATGGAGGTAAATGTAGGTGAGGTGTTCGGCCAACGACACACAAACTACAATACATGTATTTCTAATTTGATGATCATACTTCTAGTCCGCTATGCATTAAACAGAATAAAAAACAAACAAACAATTCATATTGCAATAATGAAGTGTATCAATGACTAGTAATTAATCAATCCAGATACAGTCATTGAAGGGATATTTACTCTACCTTGGAGTCACTGTTCAAATCTTTGTACTCTTCTGATGGCGGAATGTCCATGACATGCTCTGGTTCCATGACAACATCACCCTTGAAATTATCATATCGGTCATATGCTTGCAACCTGATAAAAACAAAGATGTATTCAATAGGAGTTTTGCATCTTCCCCCCCGCCCCCCCTTTTTTTTTTTTTTTCAATAATAATAATAAAAACATTCCTGGCCTGGAATAGTTTCATATACAGAAATTTTTCTCTGTTGTTTCTATATAAACATATATTCTGACCGGACAGATCACCATATCAAATCTAAAACTAGCATGACTGCCCGGTTATTGGACACTTTTTATGAATAAGAGTCTGTAGGTCGGCCATGCAACCACGTATGGCCGAGAAAGTAACACTGGATAAAGCACTACATCTTTATTGATAAATCGTCATAAAAAAATATTCAAGAAAAAATACGGAGAGAGACTGGGAATAGTTGAAAGACAGGGACCATCCACGGTATGAAAATGCAAGTTTGCGCCCAGTTATTGGACACTTTTTCAGTGATGGATTTATTTGAAACTAATCCACTTACTGTAAAATTGTTTGTCCCCCAGTCTTTAGTAAACATCCAAGAATATTTAAACATGAATCCGCACTGTAGCCCACAAATGAGTTTTGGAATGAGCGTCGAAGATTCAACCGGTCCCAAATTTTGCAGTTTTTGGGAGTGTCCATTATCCTTGGCATAATGCAGAAGCAAAGTAACTCCGAATAAACTTAATAAACGCATGGTGACAGTCTCAATATTTCGACAAAATTTTATTTGTCATCTTCAGGATGTGATCTAACAGCAGTTACAGGCTCTTATATACATTATAATAATTAAATTATCCTTGGCTGTCAATCAGTGCTATTGCCACTGTGAGTCACATGTCATGCTATCGTAAACTGGCTGCTCCCCGGAATTGCTAGCTGTTTTCAGACGGCGTGGCGGGAGAAATATACATCGTCTGCCAAACGCCGGTCGCGTTGCACACTGAGATTCAAAATGACGATTCTCCATATTTGTGGGAACATTTTCAGCCAAATTTCGTCGAATTTAATCAAACCTGCAATCAGGAATGAAACTCTGAAACTGGAGGAAATTTTCTGGTGCATTTTTTCACCCAAATTTGTGAGACTATTTTCGACCCGCATGAGGACTTAACGTGCACAAATTCCGTGAGTAAAGAGAAATTTATCAGCGTGTCTTTGTAACTTTGTAACTGTAAAATTAAATTTGTATTACAGTTGTCATGTAATATTCCCAGAAAATAGCCCCGCTGGGTCTAGGTGTCCAATAATAGGGCCCGTCCAATAACCGGGCAGTCATGCTAGCGGTCAGTAAAATTAACTTAGCTCATTGCCTACGGCAAGCCGTTGTGAGCGGCTCACCGTCGTTTCTTAAACTTGCGCCGGAAAGCCGTTGTCAGCGGCTTCTTGATAGCCTTATCTAAACACACCTGTGATTGGTTGTTTCGGCTCGGTAGCGAAAAATTGACCAATTAACGCTCCCGTGATATATGAATCACTGGCTACATTCTTTTCAGGCTCGATTTAGAGTTTATTACATCGGGAATCCCCAAATAACGTCATGTCATGTGACAATTGTGTGGGGAAACTCCAAAAATGGCGGCTGCGGCCGTCGTGTGTTTGGTTTTTGTTTTCTCCTGACTAGACAACATACAAGTTCAAGAACGGTTTCCATCATCAGATTTATTTATACGAATCACCAAAGCATCAAGGATTGTAAAAATATTTAGATAGCCTCGTGGAAGGCGACAAATAAAAGAGGTTTTCCAAGCATCGCGTCACCATCCCGTGTGGGCGACGTAACTTCGTATGTTGTGCTTGTGGGGTTTTTTTCTCCCGACTTGAAAAAAACAACAACCAATTCAAGAATGGTTTCCATCATAGGTTTTTATTTATATGAATCCCCAAAGCATAAGGATTGTAAAAATATATAGTTTACCCTACCCATGGAAAAATCTTAGAGCCATTATTATAACCATATGCGGAAATTAATATCTTTGCATAATTTATTCTGGCCAGTTGTGAATATTTATTCCGTAGGCAAAGAGTTAGTACTGATATCGTGTTGGTTCGAAAACAGGTGATTTCACCCCTGTACCTAAACGACCAGCTGTTTGAATATCCATCCCGTTTTAGGGACAGAAACTTTTAAATAAATCGGAAATAAACATTCATTTTTTAGGTCATAACCAGATAACAGTAATACTGCGAAAAGTTTGTAGGCCACGAAAATGGGGTGCACGTCAATAGGTATACGATTTGACATGTAAATCAAAACACCTTACCGCTCGACTAATTCATGTTTTCTTCCCGATACTTTAGCTTTCCGTTTCCTCAGTTCATCCTTTAGGTCTTTTCGCGTCCATTCTTCGTATTTATTCGCCATCTTAACGTCTTGGTGAAGAAAAATCTTTTGACAGCAGCTTCAACATAGCACTCAGGAAGACAACTCCTACAGCGGGACCGACAAGACACGTGGCGCCGCACAGCGGCAAAATCACTTACGGTCCCTATCCAACCTGTAACCATCTCGGTCATCTATACGCAGTAAGACTGACCCTGGGATCGTGTGTATCCATGTTCAGCCTACTTTCGGCAACTGCCAGAGGGAATTTCCATAAATCAATATCACGTGACTTCGTCAGCCAATCAGCTAAAGTCTACCGACGTAACCCCAACGTAACTCGCCATTTTCAAGTCATGTGATGAACTACTTGTTCAAAATTTCAGATCCACCACACCTCTTGGATGATACGAAAGTTATACATACCTATATATTTTGTAAGCCCAGGCACTATTTGTTTCAGAAGTGGTATGAAAACCTGTAATTTATCAGATTTCTCGAGTCTGTTCTCCGCCGGATGAAGGCCGAACAGAATCCGGTAAGGTACCGGATATCGCTCCGCAATAATGGAGACACACGATTCGCAAGCCATCTTATGGATGGCGAAGTGTACGCAAACGGGTCCCTATTGTGTGTGACAGAGGTGATCATATAATACTATCTGGGACGAATACATCCAGGTTATAATTAGTTTATATGCTACAAACGTTGGAAACCTAAATATACTCAGCTACAGCACAGACAACGTGTTGTACTTTACATGACATTATTACATTGAATAAATCATTATTGAAAATAGAATTCAAATGCGGAAGACAACGGTATAGATGTGCAGTCAACCGTGTCTCCACCAAAACAACTTAATTTCGCTAACATTCAAAATTGTTCTGACGTCATTTCTCTTCATTCGTTAACATATATAATTACATAGACTTTCCAAGTCAATCTTTATCTTTCTGGTGAGGGGTAAATACATTTTCCATTAGTAATGCAAGTGAATGAAAAAATAATCTTTTTATACCTATTATGTCTGTCGAACCATTAATTTTAATATAGGTAAAATTACCAATTATTTCAATTTACAGTATAATGAAACTGATATATTGCAGAAATTTTGTAGACGTTAATATATTTTTGGAAACCAATATTTATCTTGTCTGACCACTCATCTGTCATCATCCTAAAAAGGTGATGATATTTCATCACCTTTTTAGGGTGATGACCAAGGATGGCCACTCGTCGTTCATCACCCTAAAAGGGTGATGACTGGATCTCATCACCCTTTTATGGTGATGGCCTGGTTTCATCACCTTTTTAGGGTGATGGATTTTGTCGTGACCTTTTCTCATCACCCTTTTCATCACTCTAAAAGGGTGATGACCAGACCCCATCACCCCAAATAGAATTTCTGACTGTGTGGGGTGGCGGATCCTTCTTTTCGACGCTTCTGAACTGAAACTCGCCCAAAATCTTTACTGTTTTAAGAAAAGTTCACAGTCTGCCTGCATGATCCCCACATTTATCTCACACTATATGTGCAAATAAAATATCGCCCCCACTTCAACCCCACTATCGTCTTAGGCTATGCATGGAAGAATGCTTGCCCAACAAAATCCCCACGTTTATCTTAAGCTATGAAAATGGCGAGCATTTTGCCCTACATCATCCCCACGCCGGACTTAAACTTTCAGCACAGCCCGACACATTCCCTACATTGGACTTTGTATACGAGCGCTGGAAAAAGTCCACCCCACCTAATCCCTACAAACAACTCAGTCGATTAACTCCGAAGTTCATTTTCCCTACACCAACCCCACGTTACACTTTGAATATGTAGCAGATAAAGGTATGCCCTACATCATCCCCACGCGGACTTTGAATTCTCGCCCATTCACCCGTCATCTTTGAATTCTCGCCCATTCACCCGTCATAATCCCCACATCAGCCCTACATAATCTCCATATTTATGCTAAATTTGCATAACCGTGGACAGCTGCCCCACACACACCCTACGTTATCCCCACGAGGAAAGTTCCAAACCACGCTTCGCCCCACGCAAACCCCACGCCGACAGCTGACGATAATGGGGGTGTATGCGCTTTGTATGACAATTTTAAACCAAAACGTATTCGTTTTATTCGAATCGTCTAAAGATACTATGATGGAGATTCTTTGTTCAAATTATCAACATTTGTCGATTTTTATCTGTAGTCAATTTTGTACTCTCCAACTGCAATTTATTGTGCTAGATGACTCGATTATTGGAATTTTTAGACGTACGCCACATTCTCACCAGTGAAAGCACACTTTTACTGTTCTCTTGGCATTTCTGTAAAAAAAAGAAAGAAGAAAAGGCATCGTTTTAATATTTTATCGCCAAACGGTGAACACTAATGAGATTGAAAACAAAAATCCAAAACGAAAGCTATCCAATTTTTCTATCGTTTTCTGTGTTTTTCTATCGGTAAATACCACACCTCAACTACATGATATAGCTTCAATAATACGGGATGAATACATAAATGAGTAAATATATCTTCAAACAGTATGGTGACCATTATCACGGGCAATTATTTTTTACTAGAATGTCTATTCGAATCATTATTGGGTTTTCGCATTATAATAATTGGGTTATCGAATAAACAAAATACACCTCTTTTAGTTGCAAAACAACTTGATACTATGTGAATGTCTCATGCAATTCAAGTACTCCATTCTTTGTGATTAGGAGCGATAGGCAAGAGTTGAAATACATTTACGACGTCTGGCGACTAAAAATCAACCATAGGACTTTACAGGAAAACTTCCCTCACAGTCAGACTCGAGAATACGGTGGATTCTCAGACGTAGCCTTAGTGTGAAGTATCCACACGGCCCCTAGCACCGGCTTAAGCGGAATTAGATGCGCTAGCTCGGGAGCTGTGATGGCATATCAGCTCAAACAAATAACTCATCTGATGCTAATGGATGAGCATCGAGGACGTCTGATGGAGTGAGTCTCGCACAATAGGAACGGTGATGAACCAGAAGTAGTAGTTCTGTCAGTTTATTGGTTAACTGAGTCAAAATCGATAAACAGAATCTGATTGGATAGTTCGTATTGTACCAGTCCTCCATGTGATCTTACCGGTTGTAAGGCTGCACCTACTTTTTCAATATCTCGCATGTGTATGTTTGATGACAATGACTACTCCACTCCTACAAATCACGTCCAATATATAAATGATATATGTATTGTACGATTTCCCTGGCATTACTTGTAGCTAGTTACCTCAAATCGAAGACGTTGTGTCGACGCTTTGACGTTTACATGACATACGATCATCCAGGTTAACACCACTCTTTTTACTTGGGCATTTGCTATGAAGAAATGGCTCATTCAATCCCTTTGTAGGTTTCCCATGTGTGTTTGTGTGCGAGTAATGATGATATTTTAACATGATTTGACTGAAATACGGAAATAAGTGACATGAACGACCCGGAAATTGATTTGCATCTAAAAATACTGGTCAGTGGATGGATTTGATATTAGGAATATCATGATGTCTTCTCGGCATTGTTGGAAACTGTTGACCGCTTCGCTCTAACAAGAAAGTAAGCTGACTTTTGCCGGCTTGGATTTTGGTGTTACTAGTTTCGTACGAATAAAGCCGTTCGATTACGTTTGCGAAAGGCTACGAAATGTTGGATCTGCGGCTTGTAAAGAAATTCGTAATTGATTCCTTCACCATCCGAATCTATATTCCTATACAACTTCCTTTTTATGATGGATACATTTCATAGTATTCACTGATTATCCCTGCCGGATACTATAGACGAACAGACCGGGAAAGTAAGAAACCTAGCTTGTATGACATATTGAACAAGAGAACAACGTCATTCATATGAACGTGCATGTTACTTTCCACGATCGGAAATAAGAAAATTGTCCCAACAGGGCTAATCCGAGCCGATAACAAATTCGCTGACGCTCTGGATCGATCAAAGCCTTCAACTTGGAAGCCATCAAAATTTCTAGCAGTTCTGGTTTGACTTTTTTATTTTGTGTTTTCTTCCTTCTTTCTTGTTTTTTTCTTTCCTTCGTATTTTTTTTTGCAAAGGGGACGCCCTTGGTCCATATACTAGAATACTACTCTCGAGAAAGAGCAGTGTTCTACATATATCCTATAAACAGTGATAAAATCATCTCACACTCCATAAAGTAAGTAATTATCTCATCTCTTAAATATCTTACCAATTCAAACTGGATAGTAAACATATAATATTACATTCATTCAACTGTTTCTTCAATTGTCATCCAATTTATCAAGCTCCGGTCCTTTCTCTCGTATACAGAACGACGTGAGCTGCAGTGTGTACGTATTTGAGTTTTCTCTAAGATCTTTACGCGGCACTGGTTAGTATAGGGGACGTATTATTGGGTGTTTTCCTCGGTAAAGTGAAGCCAGAATTGGCGCATCAATGCAGCAAAGACCTCGCAACTTGACTGGGAAAAATCTCATTGTGAAGTTATAAATGGTTAATGCCATATGCTCTTCTCTGAGATATATTTATGAAAAAATTAAGGGTTTATATGCGGCAACATTCATTTCGCCTTAGTTTTTCTGTATGATCCTATAATTATTACGGCATACGACTCACTATGCACCAGGTAAACGATATCTAGAGTCAAGCAAATGTCTTTCTTTTACGAGATGCATTTATTAAACATGTTACTAATTTGTAGATGCCATTTCCGTTTAATGCTTAATACTTAACCGTTGAGTTACGTCGATTCCAACAGCTGTGATGAACGTTTATACAATCACCATTTCCGTGTGTTACTGACATACAGCGTGTAACAGGAATTCCCTTGGTGGTTATATAAACTGATACCACCTATCTACAAAGATGTGTGCGCATATAAACAGCAATTTCCGTCTGACTGGTAACAAACCGAAAACAGATATTATCACATTCATTCACACGTGAATATCACAAACCATTCCTTCGACGCATACATGCGCATGCAGTGAGCAGATTGTCTTGATACAATCCGTACTGATCAACTGAGTTATATTTTATAAAATATCGGAATAAACTATCAGGCTGGTGGAATATCAATATGACTTTCTTTTACTGCCCAAATTGAAATATTTCCTCGCGTAGATTCAATCAAATCTCCAGAACCAAAAGTATTTCAGATATTACTCGTATGAACATTGTCTGCACAGCCAAATAACCAGTGATAAATATTCTTTAAACATAATTCCAATAAACAGTACATGCCATTACATGACTGTTTCTTCCTACTCACCTGAGGTCGCACATTCTCAGGGCATCAGATTTTATACCTTCTACTGTCAGAAATACCCTCTGAATGCATTCGGATTAAAAAACTCGGCGAGCAGCTTTATGTGCTTGGCTCTTGGCCAATCAGCTTCGTCTGTTACAAAACGATAATTACAGCTAAAAGACGTTGTACCGTATGCTCTTGTCTATAGTAACCATACAAGATATTCATTCTCCTTTGAGATATACTGGTTGCAATTTCTATCTCTCGTATGTAAATATACATGCCTCCTGTCTCGATCAAAACCCATTCAGAATGAATCATTGAATCGTGATATTATGAACAGAGAAATGTCTCCTGAAATTCTTAGATATTTCTAAATTCTAATAATGTTTATCAAATACCATCATGGTTTGCATAGAATAAAATAGTAATCTCATATATGAGCTAGGTATTTTTACCATGATATAATACGGGCCTTGGTCCCAGATCTTAAATGCATGTAAAGACGAGAAAAGGGTTTTTTCGATCACGTTTCAATCAGACTGTGCTTTTTTCATAACATCTATCTCGTAATACTCGATTGAATTCCTGGACCCCGCGAAGATATCAAGCTATTTGTTAAATTATATTAAAAGATTTATATTGATAGATCACATATATTATTCCAGGACTAGACAGAAATTATGCTTCAGAATACATGCGATCAGGCATCTTCGATATAATTAATGAAATGGTTTGTGCTCCCTATGGTTTGTATAGTATGAAGATACAGGCATGCACTCAGACAATGCCAATATGAATAAACAATTGCTTTAAATTTCACTGGGATGAAACGGTCCATGCCAGACACCCTCTTTGATAACCAAACAGATATACAAGAGCAAAGTGTGGCAGATTCTGGTGTTTGATTTACGGGATACTTCCAATAAACAGCATGAAATCACATCCCTGTTATTTCCTGATCGCTATGGTCACAGAGCGGCGCCAAGCGTTACCGTCCGTGTCAGACACCATTTTCTCACATCCCAGCGGCCCAAAGCGATGCGATACAACCCTGTGTACATGCGACACACCCGTGTACATGCGATACACCCCTGTGTACATGCGATACACCCCTGTGTACAAAACCTGTATCACAGCCTTATATTTTTTGCTAAGTACCTTTAGATTATTTTTTAACATTATTGTGATGTGAGAAATATATCATCATACTCGTGATCATTTATCTGATTATTGTCACACTCGTTTGATAACACCCATATGAAACTCGCTAAAGCTCGTTTTATGCTATAAAAATCAGATAAATTACCACTCGTAGTGATAATCTATATATATTACTGTATGTGATATGTTATGTGATATCAGAGTTTATTAGATCAATAATGAAATTCAAGGTTTTAACCGAGTTGACTTCTATGTTGCATAAATTCACACATAGGCCGAAGAATATGGTGAGCGTATAACGGATAAGAACTGGGGAAGGTATCTCCCCGTTTTATCTGTAAATACATATTAGAAGCGTAAGCGTCCGCTGATTCAATTCGAAGCACGTGGTGCGGAGATTGTCTATGATACCATACGTATTTCGAGGTATCCAATGCTCAATTAGCCAGGCCTAGATTCAATTTAGGCGGGTAAACAGTTAGACCAGTAAATGAAATATCTCCGCTCCACAATGTGGTACTATATATTATACCTACAGATATAAGCTGTATTCTGAGCGATATCTGTGCGAATCGACAAAAAGTAAATATATATATTTAGAAATTCTTTTTCACGTCAACAATTAACCCAAACTGCTTTCCAAAACGAGTCCGAAATTTGTTACCCCTATTTTCGGATTCGTAATTGCAAGACTATTGCCTTGTAATCTACCATCCCAGGAATACATGGTGGTATGAGCCAGTGAATTACCTGATTACCTGAGAAGCAAAAATAAAGTCAAGACATAATGGTGCTCTCATTCTGAAATATTGTAGCCATTATATTTATTATCACCTCTCTTGTCGTTGAGTTGACACGATAGGTTAGGCCTTGTTAGGGCTTACGCACTTGTCTAAGTTTAATGTACTAAGCGTAATATATAATTTAATTGGGACATATTCAAATAATGAAAGATTAATCGGAAGTATACCGAAGATCTGAAAATATTATCTTCGAGTAAAAAAACACAACCACATCGGACATCCAAAGTGTGCTAAATTGATATTAAAGTCAAGCAGGGGACGGAGGGAAACATACAAGTTGCTCATTGCAGACAGTCTGGCCTCTGCAGCAACCATAAAATGGTAAGACAAACTAGGTGGAAAATAGTGAACTGGCATGACGCATATTTATTGGTCATGTACATTAGAGACAAGGCTATGGAACCTACAGTACAAATTAATACATAGATGTTTTGTAAACAAGTAGTATAAATGAAGATCAAGACAGATTAAACAAGTACATTTTGCCTTAATGATCCAGTATTTTCGTTATTTTGGGATGACACTACCTTAGTATAACACAGATTCTAGTGATGAAAATTGGTCGAGTGCCATGCGGGATTCGAACCAGCGATCACCAGAGTAAGGCACTCAACCGTCAGCACAAAATGTTGCCGATCTAAACCACTCCTCAAACGGGCCTCCCACAAAAATAGAAGGTAGCAGACCAGCAATCTTGAAAGCGAACATACAATACCCCTCTGATGACCGTAATGACACAGCTCCCATAGCTGAATACATAGGAAGATATGTTTTGTCATTTAGAAAGTGATCGTTTAACGGTATTTTTAGCCCACCATCACCAGATGGTGGGCTATTCAAATCGCTTTTCGTCCGTGGTCCGTCGTCCGTCCGTCAGTCCAGGCGTCAGTCCGTCAGTCAGTCCGTCCGTCCGTAAACAATTCTTGTTATCGCGATTTCTCAGGAACTACTTTATGGATCTTTCTCAAATTTGGTACACAGGTTCCCCTTGGGGTCTAGTTGTGCAAGATACCTTTTTTGGTCCGATTTGAAAATCCAATATGGCCACCAGGCAGCCATCTTGGATTTCCCCATGAAGCCTTGTTATCGCGATTTCTCAGGAACTACTGCATGGATCTTTCTCAAATTTGGTACACAGGTTCCCCTTGGGGTCTAGTTGTGCAAGAAACCTTTTTTGGTCCGATTCCGAAATCCAATATGGCCACCAGGCAGCCATTTTGGATTTCCCCATGAAACCTTGTTATCGCGATTTCTCAGGAACTACTGCATGGATCTTTCTCAAATTTGGTACACAGGTTCCCCTTGGGGGCTAGTTGTGCAAGATACCCTTTTTGGGCCGATTTGAAAATCCAATATGGCCACCAGGCAGCCATCTTGGATTTCTCTATGAAACCTTGTTATCGTGATTTCTCAGGAACTACTGCATGGATCTTTCTCAAATTTGGTACACAGGTTCCCTTTCGGATCTAGTTGTGCAAGATACCTTTTCTGGTCCGATTCGAAAATCCAATATGGCCACCAGGCAGCCATCTTGAATTTCCCCATGAAACTTTGTTATCGTCATTTCTCAGGAAGTACTGCATGGATCTTTCTCAAATTTGGTACACAGGTTCCCCTTAGGGTCTAGTTGTGCAAGATTCCTTTTTTGGTCCGATTCGAAAATCCAATATGGCCACCAGGCAGTCATCTTGGATTTCCCCATGAAACCATGTCATCGCGATTTCTCAGGAAGTACTGCATGGATCTTTCTCAAATTTGGTACACAGGTTTCCCCATGAAGGCAGCCTTGGGGTTCCCCTTGGGGTCTAGTTGTGCAAGATACCCTTTTTGGTCCGATTTGAAAATCCAATATGGCCACCAGGCAGCCATCTTGGATTTCTCCATGAAACCTTGTTATCGTGATTTCTCAGGAACTACTGCATGGATCTTTCTCAAATTTGGTACACAGGTTCCCTTTCGGGTC
>JAVTVY010009137.1:0-47979 GCA_036873755.1 Hanleya hanleyi | reverse complement strand
TCGTGCAACTGGGTGTCATTGTAACTAAGAATAGGCCTCAGCTCATCAGACAGCTTGTCATACGAGGCGCTTAACTGGGGAACCCGTGGGGTGCCCGAGTATGGAAAGGAATAGGCCCCCACCTGTAGGGGCCCGGGTGTAAGAAGGAATAGGACCCTACGTACCCATGTGATTCCCGGGTGTGAAATGGAAAAGGATCCAAACATCGTGATATGACTGAAATATTGTTGAAAACATTTGTTAAATCACATTGATTCACTCACTCACTCACTCTTAATAAGGCAGTATATGTATTAAAGAATATGGTCAAGTCTGTAATTAGGTATTTTGCATTTTATTCCATTTACAGTGAACACTATGGATGATTAACCATGGCTGTAGAGACACCCACATAAACAATGTCACAATCTCCGAAGCAGTCCAAGAACAATAGAGGCAAAAATAAACTCAGCCTGCAAAAGAAGAGCCGACCCAACCAGTCGCAAAGTATAATATCACTGTTTAAGAAACAGTCAAGTATAAAATGTACTACCGGTTTTACGCCTGACAAGGCTGAATCTTCGGATAGCGATGTGGAAATAATTGAAGTCGACACTCGGGCAAAGAAATACTTTGGTTCGAGCGGAGAATCAAAATCGTCTCAGGAGTATCAACATGATCACAATGAGATAAAAGATATCAAAGGAAATTCATATGCCAGTAAGCTTCGTCTACGTAGAAGTAGGTCCTTATTACACAAAACTGATAATGCCAGCTCTGAAGCAGCAGATAGGGAGAAAGGGGAAAAGAAAGTGGAAGGAACAACAGGAATGTCTAGCACATTGGCTTGTTCACGAAGTTCTGAAAGAGAAAATCAACAAAAACATTCTGGGAGTAGTTCTTTGCAGCCCAGTAAATTGTCACTGAGGAAACGAAGCCTCACGAATACAGAATTCAAAGGAACTGACATAAGCAGTCGTAAAGCCAAGTTAAAAAGAACTAATTCTTCCGATTCAAGTGATACACTGGATCATCAAGGCAGATCAACATCAGATACGGGGCAAAAATCAGTTGGACTGAAGAAGAGGCCTTCCAATGAACAGGGCAGCTCAGGGGAACCAGTAAAAAAATCACGAGGTACAGGTAAAGGGTTGATATCAAGATCACCCAAACAACGACTGACAGATACTGGAGTTAATTTTGGCGAACTTGGTACTGATAGATCAGAACAAGATACTGGTAGTTCAGAACATGGTACCAGTAGTGCAGAACCAGCCTCGTCTGTGGGAGGTTGTGACAGCCCACTGCCCAGTCATGCCAGTACAAGTAAAGCTGGAATCTCCAGTAGCCAGAAATTGAAATCGGGTAAAGGACAAACTGCTAAAATTCAACATTCCAATGATTCTGTATCTGACCGTGTGGATGATGGAGGGTGCATCAGCCCAGAAACCGGGACAGGGGACAATGAAACAGGGGACACAGAAGTAGGGGACCATGAGACAGGGGACAAAGAAGTAGGGGACAATGAGACAGGGGACAAAGAAGCAGGGGACAATGAGACAGGGGACAAAGAGGCAGGGGACAATGAGACAGGGGACAAAGAAGCAGGGGACAATGAAACAGGGGACAAAGAAGCAGGGGACAACGAGACGGGGGGCAAAGAAGCAGGGAACAATGAGACAGAAGTAGGAGATAATGCTGAGGATGATAAGACTAAATACCGTGATAGAATACCTTATTACCTGGAGAACTTCAGGATTACCTTGAACTCCGTGTTAGATGATGTGGACAACAGACGCCTGTTTAATGATGAAGATATGGAGATTGTGAATTGCTTTCGGTCACTCTCAGGTATAGTATAGCACCTTGTATTTACTGATACCATCAATGAGCATTATTGTTGTAGCCATATGAGCAGCAGTTGAGACCAGCTATGTATTGCCATGCAGTTTTGATAAACATTTTTACCAATAATCAGTATGTTTTCCCAAGGAAATATAATTTGGGATTTTGAATACAAGTTGTAGAGTCTTTCCGGAGGACATACTCTCATAGTTAATTTATCTGCTAAATGACATTGTGTTATAAGTTATCTGGTAAATGACCCTGAATTCCCAAAGTGTTACCAGTTATCTGGTAAATGACACAGAATCCTCAAAGTGTTATCAGTTATCGGGTCAATGACCCTGAATCCCCAAAATGTTGTCAGTTATCGGGTAAATGACCCTGAATCCACAAAGTGTTATCAGTTATCGGGTAAATGACCCCGAATCCACAAAGTGTTATCAGTTATCTGGTAAATGACCCTGAATCCCCAAAGTGATATCAGTTATGTGGTAAATGACCCCGAATCCACAAAGTGTTATCAGTTATGTGGTAAATGACCCCGAATCCCCAAAATGTTATCAGTTATCTGGTAAATGACCCTGAATCCCCATTGTGTTTCATCAGTTATCTGGTAAATGACCTTGAATCACCAAAGTGTTATCAGTTATCTGGTAAATGACCCTGAATCCCATTCGTGTTATCAGTTACCTGGTAAATGACTCTGACTGTATCCCCAATGTGTTATCAGTTACCTGGTAAATGACCCTGAATCTCCCAAGTGTTATCAGTTATCTGGTAAATGACCCGGAATCCCCAAAGTGTTATCAGTTATCTGGTAAATGACCCTGAATCCCCATTGTGTTACGAGTTATCGGGTAAATATCCCCAGGTCCGCAATCTGTTATGAGTTATCTGGTAATTGACCCTGAACAGCCAATGTGTTATGAGTAATCCAATAAATAACCCCAGACCCCTAAATGTGTTATAAGTCATCTGGTAAATGACCCTGGACCTCCAATGTGTTTCCAACACTCATGTACATATTACTTTTATGGCATTGCAACAAATCAGAAAATATTTAGCTTGCATATATTTTTAGCACATTTAACTTGAATCAGCGTATAACACTGCCATGACATCGCATCAGGCATTCCATATCCTCATTTCTCCATTCTATCTTTACAGAGCCTGGCCAGAAACTCTATGTGAGGCTGTTCTCCAGGAAACTGACCTGGCACTCCTTCAATAAGATCAGTTATGCAGAGATTGCTGATGACCTCTCCCCTGTTTTACGGGAGTTAGTTACCTCAGGACTTGCTATATCAGGTACTGAGACATCCATCTATAGCCCTAATAGTTTAGTCAATTTAGGAATGGTCTCCAAATACATTTATCAAATAAATTTTGGAGAATTCCTAAATGGACTAAACATAATAATTTTATCAATATTGATGTTTTCATACACACCTAAGTTCCTCACCGGCGAAAACATTGTGTACCGGAGTGGTATGGTACCATACAGTGACTATGTCTTCACCGTAACAGTACCGTGGCGGTACCAGAGCGGTCCGTCGGTGGTTGTGTGTCTGTTTTGGTACCTCCACGGTACCGTTATGGTGACAAGGTAGTCCCTGCTATGGTACCATACCGCTCCGGTACACAATGTTTTCACCATCGGGGAACTTGGATGTGTAGATATATACATATCGTATTGCGAATTTCTATCTTAAAAAAATAAATGTTTTGCAAAGTCATGTTTCTTCCACTTTCTGGATCGGTTTCCATTGGAGAACAAATTCTCCAAAGAAAAACAATATTGCAATTTATTCGAGAAACCATTCAGATTTTTCCCAGTGAAGACAAAATGATTGAAAGTAGTGCGGCTTGATTGACATGCCAGCCGGGCACTCTTGACTTTCTGAATACATTGCTATTGCGGCAGTAAGCTAGGATACCAGGTTATGCATCTGAAAGCCTCGTTCTGAGTTTCTGTATTGTAGTTCTGTGCTGAGTCTTTCTTAGATTATTTGTTTATATAACAGTGCAGATCACCTGCTAAATCCGTAATCATGAAACTGACAGCTAATCCCGTCTATTTTGATGAGATAAGATTTACTTAGTGATATATATTTGAGATCCTAATTCATTTTTGTTTTCAGATACAGACTTGAACAAACTGGAGGAGATAGTGAGATTGTTACCAGCCACTCAGTTAAAAACTCTGGCCAAATCCTTCAACATCAACAGCACAGGACAACAGAAAGGTCAGCTGGTGGATGCATTACTAAAACAGAGTAAACAAAACACCATAGGCAGCTTCTTCACTAAGTCGGCTATGGGCGGAGCTAAGGTTATGTTACAAAGGTAGCTTTTGTTTATGTGATGATAATCCAAGGAAAAAATAGTTAAAATCTGAGAATTGTCTAGCCTGTGTTGATAGGTTTAATCATTGAACAGCCATCACAAATTATCCCAAAACTGCATATGTATATATACAGGCACTATAGACATGGTCAAAAGCTTGATATTTGAAACAAATTGCAATTGGTTGATCAAATGTAGGTTACTCATTGACCTATTTTGATATTTTTTAGGCATTTATCATGCAGATATTCTTTGACATACAAATCTGACACCTCGGACCAAAACCGCTCTTGTTCTTTCGATAAATGGCTCAAAAATACCCAAATATGTCCTGAAGAACATTTTGATCAAGCATTTCATAATCCATTTAATTATGTAAAATTTTCAAAGCTGATATTTTGCAGTGTGTTAAGGATGTCCGCTGGTGGTTTTTATACGCCCGCCAAAAAGGCGGACGTATTATGTGATGGCGGTTTCCGTCCGTCTGTCCGTGTGTCCGTCTGTCCGTCCCCCGTGTCCGGTCTATATCTGGGACAGTTTTCCATCTACAGTTCTAATTTTTGGTGAGTGGATACACTACGGGGAGACGATGTGTCGCATACCAAAATGAAGGTCAAGGTCAGAGGTCAAAGGTCACTGGCCTAAAAAACAAGAAATCACTGAAGTGTTCGTGTCCGGTCTATTTCTGTGAAAGTTTTCTATCCACAGTTGCAATTTTTTGTGAGTGGATACGCTAGGTAGAGACGATGTGTCGCGTACCAAAATTGAGGTCGAGGTCAGAGGTCAAAGGTCACTGTTGCCTAAAATCAGGAAATCATTTATCATTGACAGTTTTCTATTTACAGTTCTAATTTTTGGTGAGTGGATGCCCTAGGGGAGAACGATGTGTTGCATACGAAATGTAGGTCGAGGTCAGAGGTCAAAGGTCAGTGTGACGGAAAAAACAGGAAATCATTAAAAATTTCAAATTTTTTATGAGTGGATTCAAAAGGGGGAAATGATGTGTCGCATACCAAAATATAGGTCAAGGTTGAAGGTCAAAGGTCACTGACCCAAAAATCAGGAAATTATTGAAAATAACATTTCTTTGTGTGAGTAGAGTGAGTGAGTGAGTAGTAGGGTTTAACGTCGTTTTCAACCTTGTTTCAGTCATATCACGACGGTGCCTACATGTGCCAGAACACGAGCGTGCTCACAGTTCCTATTACCCTGGACACTGATCAGCCCAGCCAGTACAGCACCCGGTCACCCATCCAAGTATTGACCGAGCTTAACATTGCTTAACTTCGGTGATCTGACGAGAACCGGTGTGTCCAACGCTATAAGCCGTACTTGTGTGAGTAGATACATTAGGGGGACACAATGTGTCACATATCAAAATGTAGGTCAAGGTCAAAGGTCAAGGTCAGTGTGACCCCAAAATCATGAAATTGTTAAAAATCATGATTTTTTTAGTACATTGAGAAATTACGGGTAGCCGTTTTGTCATGTACAAAAATTTAGATCCAGGTCAATAGTCAAGATGACTGTGACACCAGAATCAAGGTGAAAGGTCAAAGGTCACTGTGACCCCAAAATCAGGAAATTATTATAAATAACATTTTTTTTGTGTCAGTAGATACATTATGGGGACGTGATGTGTCGCATACCAAAATGTAGGTCAAGGTCACTGTGACCCCAAAATCGTTAAATTGTTAAAAATCATGATTTTTTGTGTCCATTGAGAAATTACGGGGAGATGGTTTGTCACTGTCACTGTGACTCTAAAATCAAAAAATCTTTGAAAATTACTTTGTTTTGTGTCCGTAGATTCATTAGGGGGACATGATGTGTCACATTCCAAATTGTAGGTCAAGGCTGAACGTCAAGGTCACTGTGACCCCCAAAATCCTGAAATTCATACAAAATCATGATTTTTTTGTGTCCATTGATACATTGACGGAAGACGAAGTGTCGTGTACCAAAATTTAGGTCAAGGTAACTATGACCCCAAAATCAGGAAATCACATTTTCATATGCCTGTCGAAGACGAGGTCATGTAATGCGATGTTGCGTTCTGTCCATTCATCCATTAACATTTGTTGTCCATGCGATATCTCTAGTTTCAAGGTATGGAATGGTACCAAACTTTGAGTATACCTCACTCGCATGGCAAAGAGGAGCCATACATTTTGAGATCAATTTGTCCAAGGTCAAGGTCACAGGCCTTCAAAACTGAATGAAGTTTAGCTGACCATATGTGTTAGGTTGGAATATTCTCTCCCCTACATGTACATGTATATGGCATTCATCCTGTCTCATATTTGAAACAGCTACAACTGTTGTGAAATAACAACCATACATTTAGTAATTTAACGGGGAGAGGGATCCTTTATGAACTTCATACCTCTTTATTAACTCAAGAACAAAGGTTTACTTCATCACTTTCTTCTTCCTTCATGAAAAATTATCTCGTCTGAAAGGAATCCATTTGCAGGAAAACTACTATTTTCTTGTGTTTGAATATTGTCGATTTCAGTGTGGGATATGTGAGCTCTCGGCTCTTGCTTCAAGGTCAACTAGTTACCAAGAGTTAAGCTCGTTTTAGTTTATCATTCAATATAAGATGTTATATATGTTACATTCTCAGAAGCACAAAATTGTAGGCTAGCTACCAATTGGAATCGAAGCTATCAAACAACCTTGAAATTTGGACCAATGTAATTCCAGATACACGGGCGTATATTGAAGCCCCTTGAGCTCTTGTTGACTTTGGCAGCCATTTTGCCTGTTTTTCTATTGGGTTATCTCCCTTCCCTAGGTTAAGAGATGGGGATTTCCTTTAAAAGCCTTCTAGCCGAGAATTTTGCACACCAACATCCATCGAATTTGCTAAATTTTGATAGACATTGTGATTATCTGCAAACAGTTAGAATATAAGAAAAAGTTAAATACTATTTATATGAATTTTTCATGAATATGCTTCAAAAATAGGGCTATTCCCTATGCTTTCTGGGTTATCAAATTGAGCATGGGTCAGTCCACTTAACGTTGCCTACAGCTAAAAAATGCACACCAACCTATATTTTTTTCTTTGTTTTTCCTCATATTACACAATTATGAATGCAACAACACACATTATTCAAAAAGTTAATTACTTTGATTTACCACCAGCGGACATCCTTAACTTCAATCTGATATGATTTTGCAGGTTTTGGATTGAATAAAATCTGCTGTAATACTGTCAAGTGCAAAGCAGTTTTGCTTCTGTAAACATAAAATATCCTTTGTTGTAGAGAGGTAAATGAACTTCCTCGCTATAAATTCTGGGTACAGACCTGCATTTTGACCCACATATATATATTTAAGTCTTGCGAAAAACAAGTCATTATTACAGCTACAAATATATCTATGAATGATCATATGTTTGGCCAGAGCAAAGAAACTACTGGGGCATAGTTACAAGTTACTGGAGGAGCCAAGATCAGTGTTTGTACGTGCCATGATGCTCTTCTCTGTCATAAACACATCCCCTGATGAGGAGAGTGCTAATGGCGGACAAACGCAATTGTAAGTACATATAGAAAATTGTTTGATCTCCTTCAGATATATTTACAGTGTTATTATTGGTTCATACTGTTTGCATACAAAGATACACAGCAATCTTGAGGTCGTACAGGCAAAATTGAGTTTTGGGTTGATACTTCATGTAGGAACTATTGTCTGGGTCTTTGTGTCGCTGAAAAGGCACAGGTCTAGACACATTGTTGTCCCCAGACTAGGCTATTGTATGCATTGTCTCGTGATTCTTACATGAAGTATGAAGCGAGTTTTGTCATAATATTGAGTGTTGTCATGATACTTGGGATTGAAGTCCTGTCTCTCAACCCAAAATTAAGCTAAAAGAATAGGTTTTCTGAATAATGATTCTTTCAACAAAGGGAAACTAGTGGATTTTCTGCATGATTCTAGGTCAAATTCAGTTTTTCTCTAGAAAAAACTTTAGGGTCCTATATCGGCCCTAGAAATTAGTGTATCCTTGAAATGTGGACAATATTGTATAGCTCATTAGTTCAATAATGTATTGCATGTATTTCCTAAATTGGCTTCTAAAAAAAACTCACCAACTAAAGAAGAATTAATGTACATCTTGTCAGATTTTGCCCAATGAGCATTGTTGATAATCCAAATTCATTTCCGTGTCATTCTCTACGTCGGTTATAAAGCTACCATCAACAATATGATGCTCTCAGATTTCAGATGCTCCTGGTTAACATGGGAAAGTTGGTTTACCCCAAGTATACCATCATCAAGGAATCCAGCATATTTCAGACCAGGGAAGAATTGCTCAGGTACCGATAGTTCATCTTCATTTCCCCCTGGGGCTTCAGATGTCTATATGACCATGTTTCTTTTAAATTCCATCTTGGATAAATCAGAATTTTATTTTTAACTTTGATTTGTTAAGGTTCTACCAAATTCCGCCTGCATACTTTGTGTGAAAAGATACCATGAAGCTGTGTATAAAAAATGGTCAATATATTTTTCTGCAAAAAAAGGACATAAAAGTTGATTTTTAACACAACAAGCTGAGTAGCTAGCAGGTCCTCCGCCAAGTAGCCTGTTTGAGAGCATACAGCATATACGCTTCCAATATCTCCTTAAATATAACTTGGAAAGTTGATATGTGTATGTGGAAAGAGACGTTCATCTGGAATTGTTGAGACAATTTGAGGAGGTTTGGGAAGCAGTAATGGGTAGTGTAACACTGGAATGTAAGTCTGTAGTTGTATATGGATTTGTGGATGGTGAGGTTTATAAATCGATGAGTGGAATAGATCAAGATATCGCGTTCACAACACAGATGGGTACAATATGGATGAGTGAAATCCAAGATGGTCAATGGCAGCCATCTTGGATTACATACTACCTCAATGAAAATCAATACCAATCGCTGTCTAACTGATGTGAAGCACCGTCTCGAGTTTGAAGTTGATTGGTCAAATTGTTGTCGAGATATCACGTTCACAAGATCCGAGACGGATGGAATCCAATATCGTCAATGGCAGCCATCTTGGATTTGTACCTCAGTGAAAATCAATACCAATGGCCATCTAATTGATGTGAAGCACATTCTCAAGTTTGAAGTCGATTGGTCGAACTGTTCTCGAGATATCGCGTTCACAAGATGTGGGATGGACAGAATCCAATATGGTCAATGGCAGCCATCTTGGAGTATGTACCTCAGTGAACACCAATACCAATGGCCGTCTAACTGATGTGAAAAACCTTAGTTTGTTTGATTTGTTTTTGAGATATCGTGTTAACAAGATGTGGAACGGAGTGAATCCACTATGGTCCATGGCAGCCATCTTGGATTACGTATCTCAGTGAAAATCAAAACCAATGGCCGTTCAACTGATGTGAAGCACATTCTCAAGTTTGAAGTGGATTGGTCAAACTGTTGTCGAGATATCGCGTTCACAAGATGTGGGATGGACAGAATCCAATATGGTCAATGGCAGCCATCTTGGATTACGTACCTCAGTGAAAATAAATACCAATGGCCGTCTGACTGATGTGAAGCACCTTCTCAAGTTTGAAGTCAATCGGTCAAATTGTTCTTGAGATATCGCGTTCACAAGATGTGGGACGGACAGAATCCAATATGGTCGATGGCGGCCATCTTGGATTACGTACCTCAGTGAAAATCAATACCAATGGCCGTCTGACTGATGTGAAGAACATTCCCAAGCTTGAAGTTGATTGGTGGAAATGTTCTTGAGATATCGCGTTCACAAGATGTGGGACGAACAGAATCCAATATGGTCAATGGCGGCCATCTTGGATTACGTACTTCGGTGAAAATCAATACCAATGGCCGTCTAACTGATGTGAAGCACCTTCCCAAGTTTGAAGTCGATTGGTCGAATTGTTCTCGAGATATCGCGTTCACAAGATGTGGGACGGACGGACGGACGGAAGGACGGACGGAGGGACGGACGGAAGGACGGACGGCTAGCATTTCCAAGTCCTCCCACCACTTCGTGGCGGAGGACAATAAAACAGATGTGGTGAAAACCGTATTAAAGTCATAACCTCTGACCCATGACGTCAAAGTTTAGTTATGATTACGTCATATTGTATCGATATTGTATGAGACATGTTGCACAAAAATTTGGTATGATGGCATCATCTTGATGCCAACAAAGGCATCATGTTGGGTCAGCAGGTCATGGCCTACCCTATCTCTGAACAGGTGTGATATTTGAGGGTTTCAAGTTTTTGTATTCAGATCAGCCAGTCCCTAAAATGTCAATTTCTAGCCTCTTACAGCAATATAGCAGTTTTTGACATAGTTAGACACTGTTATATGCACCTTCAATTAAAGGTGTGCCACAGGGCTCTATCTTAGGACCACTGCTGTTCAACATATTCATAAACGATGTACTTTATTTTGTTGAAAAGGCTAGTCTTTTTAATTACGCAGATGACAAAACTTTAACCTATTCAGACCCGTCACTGGACTCATTAAGGAGAGTCTTGGAGACTGAGGGTGAGGCCTTAATCGAGTGGTTTACCAATAATTATATGCAGGCTAATCCACAGAAATTTCAGGCACTGGCAGTTGGTAAACGCACATATAAAGACAGGCCTACCTTCAACATCGGTGGTGTTCATATCAAATGTGACGAACATGTCAAATTACTTGGAATGGAAGTTGATTATCTTTTAACGTATGACCGCCATGTTTCTAATGTCTGTCAGAAAGCGTCAAAGCAGATCAATGTACTGAAACGTATAGGTCAACATCTATCCCTCGAATGTAGGAAATTAATTTATCATGCATTTATTATGTCTCACTTCAATTTTTGCCCCTTAGTATGGCATTTTTGTAATGTCGGAAACACGAGGAAGATAGAAAAAATTCATCATAGAGCACTCAAATTTGTCTTATCATGATTACACGAGTTCTTACGAAGGTCTATTACAGAAATATAAAACCACCTCTTTGCATCTCAAACGTCTGAGATTGATGGCCATCGAGACTTTTAAAATTTTAAATGGTAATAGTCCTGAATATTTATTGCAACTTGTTAACAAGAAGGAAAGATTTTATAATTTCAGGTACTCTAATTTACTCGATCTTCCTAAAGTCCGAACTGAGCGGCATGGTATAAATAGTTTTAGATACAAGAATGCCAAATTATGGAATGATCTCCCCGAACATATACGAGCGACTTCAAATTTTAACGATTTTAAGAAACTAATCAATGTATGGAATGGGAAGGAATGTAACTGCTCCATATGTCGCCAGTAATGTGCCCGCTATCTGTTTTATGCAGCTATATATTTAATAGATACAAAAATGGAGTTATTCCATTTCACCCAGTAGCAGTCAAAAAGTATTTGTGATATCGAACTGTGATAAAAAATATTTTTATTATGTTTGTATATATGTATATTTTTATGATTTTATTGATTTTAAAAGTCGGTCGTAAAAGCTCCACGGAGCTTGTGTTTGCTATGTTCCTTGTACTAATGTACACCGACTCTAAATAAAATTTACTATGACTATGACTGAGTCTTCTTCATATTAATATTGGTGATCTCCCTTGCCTGTGGCGATCCACATAAAATCTTGTAGATTTTCCACTGCGATGCTATTGGAATATGACCTCCTAATTTGTACAGAGAAGGGTAATTACGAAGGAGCACGGGACCTGTATCTAGAGGCCAAGACGACGTTTGAGCAGCTGAAGCAAGATAAAGATTTGGTGAAGTGAGTTGGAATTGTCCGTTTAATATCTAAATTGACAAACTTTTTTGAAATATCGTATAATTTATATGAGGAGTGGGATTGACTGGGATTACATAATTATTTTTTATCAGAGGAAGTAACTTAGAAAATCTAAGATTTATTTTAATCCATCAACATACTATATTTTTATTCGCATTCTTCATGGTAGATGGGACATGTCCTTGCCCTCATTTCTCCGGCGATATACAGCATCAGAGATTTACACGCGGGTGCTGAGCGAAGGCGTGGAGATACTTCAGAGACTGAAGAAGTATGAGTTAGCAGTGGAGCAGCTCCGTTGTTTGCTGGGACAGACCACGTACTGCCTGAACTATCGGGGACACTGGTTTGATCGACTGGCACTCAATCTAGACCAACACCTGAAAAAAACTGCTGATGTAAGATCTGTCGAAAATTAGATTAAATTAATTATTTATTTGGATTGGTAGAAATGCTCTTTCTGTGTTTACACAGGTTTTCAATAAGGTTTTCAAATCAGTTTTCGTAAAACTTGTAAGATCATCTTCTCAAGACAAGGTGGGTCATTTGGCAAAGATCTATTCCAAACGTTGTTATAAATACTATCAATTGTATGGCATGAATGTAGTGCTCTTCACAGCAACTTAAGTATTAGTGTTGACAAGTAATGCCCATCTCTGCTTTATTGATTATCAGTCAGAAGACTCATAGCAACCCACATTTGTTTAGGCCCGTGTAGACTAAAACTTTTTTGGCTTGTGAAGCGGTATTTCATTAAAGTGTCCTTGCTACGGGTAGCAGTAGCATTTGATCTCGACTATGCCACCCCATGGAGCTTACAGAGATTGACTTGGGGTGTCATTTTGCAGACCCCAGGTCATGAGATTGACCTGGGGTGTCACTTTGCACACACTCCAGGTCATGGAAAGAATCAAGGATCGCAGCTCTTCAGACAGCTTGTCATAAGAGGTGACTGACTGGGGCAGGGGCCTCGGAGCACGTTTGAAAGTGGGGGGGGCTGAACTCTATATCGGCCATGTTAAATGCTGGACTGGTGCTATCTAAGATAGGACTTCTAACATTGCAGTCTCAAAAAGTGGGGGGGCTGTAGCCCCCTCGGCCCCCCCGGTTCTGCGGCCCCTGTGGGGCACCGGGTGTAAAAAGGAATGTAGGACCCCACTATTGAGGTCCCGGTTTTGACTCCACTCATGGGGTCACGAACCCAAATGTCGTGATCTGACTGAAATATTAATGAAAGTAATGTTAAATCATATGCAGTCACTCATTCAACTATACCGCAAAACCCCACAAAGTAAGGCAAAACCTCAATCACTACATTACTGGGGAAGATGCTTGAAATTTAGCTCAAATGGATGTTTATGGTAACACCAGTGAATCTAGGCATATATTCCAGTTCTGGAGCACATCAATGGTCTATTCAAATTTTAAAAAAGAAATCCAGGATTTTCATTGGCGTATGAAATTGGAAGAAAATATAATGAATCATCGAGTTTCTGTATTCAGGGTCATTGAAATGTTCTGTGTTGTTTGGTTTCAGTGCCTGACTGCCATCCATGAGGGCCTCAATGACCCCTGGGTCAGGGTGGGACATAGGTACTCTCTCTACTGGAGGGCAGAGAAAATATGCAATGCTCCCAAGTCCAAATTCATCAAGCAATTGGCAGACATACCAGAGGTGAAAATTAGAGAGTATCCAAAGGTCAGTGATACGGTTGTACAGCGACTGTTGTGGTTCAGTAATGGTTATTTGGGCAATGTTTGTCGTGTTTTAAACCTGGATCATGTAACCATGGGAACAAGGAGAACTTTTTTCCTCTAACTTTATTTTCACAGAAATTAATCTCTTCCCTTCAATCTTTTCTTCTGACCATCCAATTTAGACTGTAAATGTAACTTTTGCTGCCTCCCTGAAATAATAATATCCATTTTATTCCGAATTCTGTAGTACATTACCATACCTCCAAATCTTCTGTTTGGTTGATTACATTGAATCATTTCCCCGTTCACCCCCAGTTAATATTTGGGTCATTTTGCCAGGTTACAATTGAAGGGAGAGTGATCCCAAAGACCATTCCTGGAGCGAGGTTCACTTTCCTGACAGAGAACTCTGATTCTGAAGAGGAGAGCGTCACGGTTTGTGGTGTAGAAGAACTTGTACTGGACTATTACAAACAACATGGATTTCCTGAAGGTACTACTGGGCTTTTGGATTTGCTATTATGTCAATGAATGCTGTGTCTTTGAAAGTACCTCTTGAGAGTTTGCTAACCAAACAAGCCTGGATTTATGAGATGCTGGTCGTATCTGTCAGTTTTTATCTCGCCTTACGAAGTAAAGGGGAGATATTGTGAGGGGGGAAAGAGGATGTCGTCGTCGGTTGTCGGTGTCGGTGTCCCCTGCCTGGAAATGATCAGGTTTTTAGCTGATTGTCCGTCGTCCGTAAACATCTTCTTCTCCGAAACCGCTTAAGCTGAAACTTGGCATGCATGTTCCCCCCAATGAGTACACCAGAATTTGTTCATGCGGTGTTGATACGATTTTAAATATGGCGGCCATCTTGAATTTGCCAGTAAAATCTTGTCATCATTATTTTTCGGTAACTACTTCATGGATCTTTCTCAAATTTGGTACACCGGCTCCCCTTTGGGTCTAGTTGTACAACATGTGTACTTTAGTTCAATTTGAATATCCAATATGGCCACCAGGCGGCCATCTTGGATTTCCCCATGAAACTTTGTTATTGCGATTTCTCAGGAACTACTGCATAGATCTTTCTCAAATTTGGTACACAGGTTCCACTTGGGGTCTAGTTGTGCAAGATAGCTTTTGTGGTCGGATTCAAAAATCCAATATGGCCAACAGGCGGCCATCTTGGATTTCCCGATGAAACATTGTTATCGCGATTTCTCAGGAACTAATGCTTGGATCTTTCTCAAATTTGGTACACAGGTTCCCTTTGGGGTTTAGCTGTGCAAGATAGCTTTTGTGCTCGGATTCAAAAATCCAATATGGCCACCAGGCGGCCATCTTGGATTTCCCCATGAAACTTTGTTATCGCGATTTCTCAGGAAGTACTGCATGGATCTTTCTCAAATTTGGTACACAGGTTTCCCTTGGGGTCTATTTGTGCAAGGTACCTTTTGCGATCTGTTTCGGAAATCCAATATGGCCACCAGGCAGCCATCTTGGATTTCTCCATGAAACTTTGTTATCGCGATTTCTCAGGAACTACTGCATTGATCTTTCTCAAATTTGATACACAGGTTCCCCTTGGGGTCTAGTTGTGCAAGATACCTTTTCTGGTCCGATTCGAAAATCCAATATGGCCACCAGGTGGCCATCTTGAATTTCCCCATGAAATTTTGTTATTATGATTTCTCAGGAAATTACTGCATGGATCATTGTCAAATTGGGTACACAGGTTCCCCTTGTGGTCCAGCTGTGCAAGATACCTTTTTTGTTCCATTTCGAAAATCCAATATGGTCGCATCTTGAATTTCCCATGAAACTTTGTTATCATGAAATCTCAGGAAATTACCACATGGACAACACAAGTTAGAAACTCATCTATTGCAGTTCTTTAGTAAAAAATTCTTACACTTACAGCTGCTTTCTCCAGTTACAGCCAGATGAGCTACAGTGCCGTGGCACTATCTTTGGTTTAGCAAATTCAAAAAAAAATATAGAAAAATTAGAAAAAATATTTAAAAAATATGGGGGGTGGGTATCATGCCACCTGGGGGTACTACCCCTGGGGTGCTCCAATGTTAAAATCCCTATGATAGAGTTTTGCGTTTAGCTGAAGTGCACATGTACATCTGTACTTAGAAAGTTTGTTGCAGTTGTCAGCTCTCATTGGATGATTACGAAACTTGGTACACATGTTTCTTATGATTGGAGGATGTACGTGTGGTATTTTTGAGATGAAATATTAATTTTTCTCCAAATTATGGCAAATGATAGAGTTTTGCGTTTGGCTGAAGTGCACATGTACATTTGACACTTGTTACCCAAGTTCAATGTGATTCGAGGATGTGCATGTGCTATTTAAGAAATATGGCATTAAATATGAATTTTTGTCCTAATTATTGCAGTTTAGACTTTGTACGTTTCCATTGATACGGTTTTTGTTGGGCAAAAATTTACATGTTTTGGACATGTTTCATGTTTTCCTAGGTTACAGCTCTCTCGCAGTAATCCCACACGGGACTGACCTATCCAGCAGTATTCCCAAATGGCACTGGCCTATCCAGCAGTAATGCCACACAGGACTGACCTATCCAGCAGTAATCCCATACGGAACTCAACTATCCAGCAGTAATCCCAGACCGGACTGATCTATCCAGCAGTAATCCCATTTGGAACTGGCCTATCCAGCAGTAATCTCACACAGGACTGACCTATCCAGCAGTAATCCCAAATGGCACTGGCCTATCCAGCAGTAATGCCACACGGGACTGACCTATCCAGCAGTAATCCAAGATCGGACTGGCCTATCCAGTAGTAATCCCACATGGGACTGGCCTATCCAGCAGTAATTCCACACGGGACTGGCCTACGCAGCAGTAATCTCACACGAGATGACCTATCCAGAAGTAATATGACACTGGACTGCAATATGCAGCAGTAATCCCACATGGCACTGACCTATCCAGCCATAATCCTACATGGGACTGACCTATCCCGCTGTAATCCCACACAGGTTTAGCCTATCCAGCAGTAATCCCACATGGGACTGGCCTCCCCAGCCGTAATCCTACACAGGATTGCCATGTGCAGCAGTAATCCCACACTGGACTGCCTATGCAGCAGTAATCCCACACGGGACTGTCCTATCCAGCATTAATCCCATACGAGGCTCATCTATTCAGCAGTAATCCCAGACAGGACTGTCCTATCCAGCAGTAATCCCTCTTGGGACTGGACTATCCAGCAGTAATCCCACAGGGGACTGGTCTATCCATCAGTAATAACACACAGGACTGGTCCATCCAGCAGTAATCCTACACAGGACTGGCCTATCCAGCAGTAATCTCACATGGGACTGACCTATCCAGCAGTAATCTCACACTGGACTGCCCTATGCACCAGTAATCCGACGGCACTGACCTATCCGTCCTACATGGGATTAACTTATATGCCAGTAATCCCACATGGGACTGATGTTATTGTCTGTACCAGACAATCTATTCCAGACAGTATTGTCTGTACCACATCACCTATTCCAGACCTTATTGTTTGCTCTACATGTATTCTTTCAATACTGCTGCACCTTCGGCGGATGACCCCCGCAAGGCGAGATGTTGGGGTTCTCAGAACGCTTGTTCACCAAAATCTATATTTTCCATTTTGAAAAGTATCAGTTGAAATCCATGCATTTTGTGGAGTGACCCTCTATTGTAACTTTATGAAATATATAAATTATTCCCTCTCTCTCATTGATGTCTGGTTGGCAATTTGGGGATATGTATACGCTCATCTCATTATTCCGTAATATTTGTTGTACGAGTCATACTAGTATTGTGACTAAACATCACAGGACCTACGAAGTAGGGTTTGATATGATTCAAGTGTGTAAACGCATTTCCATAGTCTTAGGAGGCATCAGGACATGTTTTTGCCAACTTTGAGGCTTATAGGTCATCTAATTAGGTCAAATTTTCATCAAAAGTAGGTCAGCTCAGAACTTTAACAGTGCCCTAATGCCAACGGTTCTCCTTATTTTGCTGGAGAAAGGATTCGGATGGACTGACTCACTCATTACCGGACAATTTGCAAATGAGAGCCTACTTCGTAGAAATTTTCTTATTTTGTCTCATCTGACTTCTTATGCAAATCATGTGAGATCATGACTCTCGTTTTTATCAGGTCACATATTACTATCCAATCTTATGTTTATCTGTAACCGTTTTAGGTATACATGCTGAAGGGAGCCTTGTATCCACCCTCTTTTGGCTGTACTTTTGGGACATTATCTTTATGGACATTCCTGATGCCTTCCACAGCCCATTCCAGCCATGTCCACTTGACTATCATAGCGATCATTTCTATGAAGCTCGCAAGTCTCTTATCGATGACAGACTTCAAGAAATATCCGAGAAAACAGAAGAGGTAAGTTTTCCTTTACTAAAATGAGGTCCATCTAAATTCTTGTGGAACCTACCTGCAATATGGACCTGAAATGATAAAAGTTGGCAGACTCATTGACAAATTAGATGATCCTCTCATTGGTTAACATTAGGAAAGAGGAGGAGCTACTATGTTGAGCAATGACATCACAGTTACCTCATTATGTGTGTCCTTCATGAGAGTATTGCCTTCACGGATAAGTATTGTAACAACCTACTAGAATTGTAAAAACACCTTAAACTATCATAAATTAGCATCAGTTTGATTAGCCTTGTTTTTATTTGATTTCCAGGAACTGTTGGCCATGATGTCTCAGACATGGGAGACACAGAATGAAGTGAGGTGTGCCGGACTGAACTGGGAACGATTCAGCAGTCTAGAACATGCTCAGGTATCTAGGGTTTTAGGACTTGCTTCAAATAAAATGATATATTTTCATAGATGGGGTCTAGTAGTCTCAGTGAACTGTTTATATGCCCACGTAAAAGGCGAAACATTGCAAGTATGCAATTACCCAAGCTCAGATGTCAAATGTCATTGCAACTGAATTGTATTATTGCCAGCAGGTGAGTGATTTTGAGTAAATTTGATGTGTTTTCACTCATGTGAAAGAAAGAGTTGGCTAGATACTGAGATATTATCTGCTATTTACACTAAAAACTTGCCTATATTCTGCCAAAATTAAATCATATTTATCTTACCTTTTCTTTTGGTAATTTAATAAGACCAAAAAGTGTTACTATATATTTATTAGCTGTTAGTTAACTTATAGGTGATTATATCTCAGAGTTACAGGTGATGGAAGTTTTCAGCAAGTTTTAATGAGTATGTATATAGTATTGGATTAGCATGTTGAGGAAGTTTCTAATCCTTCCATTATAGCCCTTTCCGCAAAGTGTCTGATCTCCCCTTGAATAACTGCCGTTCTTTAAGGTTAGAGGTATGAAAAGCTGCTTCCGGGAAGTAGTCGCCGCAGTTTCACTTTTACCAAAGACACCTGCAATTATTTTGAAAAAATATATTGATATACTGTTCCAGAATATTTGTTGAAAATCTATTGTTTATATTTATTACATGAACAAATAGATCCTGCATACATGCACATTAGAAAGATAATTTTCTATAAAAAAAACACAATATTTAATTACTTAAACTAATTGTGAGGGCCTTTGTTATTTAAGATAAGATAAGATAAGATAATTTATTTATAGTCGGTTTGGTACAAAACGATAAAACACTAGCTCGCAGGGAGCTATTGTCACCGACTGTCGGTGCGTATATACAAAGAGTGGGTAGTGCAGAACAATAATAACTTAAAATGATTAACATGTTATAACTTGTATAAATGACCATAGTAATTCTATAAAACAGATTCCCGAGTAATTATAAAGAAGGTAAGATTACTTAATTAAAACGTATTAAAACAGTGATCATTGGTATTTAATAAGGGTAAAACTGATTTTTCAGAATAAGTATTGTAAAAATAGTGAATAGTAGAATGTATTAAGATTTTCTTGGTGTGTCAGGGTATAAACTAACATTCTAACTTCTAACATTCATTAAAACAGATACCCGAGTAAACTGATTATAAATAATACTAGACAACAAAAGTAATATATATTAAAATTACTAAAATTAAAACGTATTGAAAACAGCGATCATTAATGTTCAATACGAAGAAGTTCTCTGCACCAACATGCCCCTAATGGAACAAGAAGATAAAACCCTTTCCGAATTGGGCTATAGTTGAGCTACACAAGAATTAAGTATTCATCAGCCAGAGAGATAATCTTGTTGTGTTAGCCCCTGATCAGTTTTGTTCATGTTCCTCTTAGAGTTTTGTTCGGTGTATGGGTGGTAAGGCATTAGCTGGACTGGTGGGAAGATTTGCCAAGGATCCCAGGCATACCCGGAGTGGTTTCCCTGACCTGACCTTGTGGAATCCAGAAAATTTGACTTTCAAGGTTAGTATTATTGAGTAGTTTACAGTCCTTGCTATATAAATATCATAGTTGTTTTTGTCATTGTCTCTGCATGAGAATCGCTGTCTCTGTGTACGTGTGTTTTCTTATTAGTATGATAATTTGTAAACTGTTGATAAACTTAAGATAAAATAGGTCAATAGCTTTCAGCTTATTATTCCCCGCCAGACGGCCAGCTGGGGAATTTAGCTTTGCTGTCTGTCCGCATGTGTGTGTGCATGCGTACATACCTGAGCGAGATTTCTGCAGAATGGTTCCACTGATGAATTCCAAATTTGGATTGCTTTCTTACTTGGTCAAGAGCCAGAAGCTTATCTAAAATGAACTCATTCGGATAATTTATATGGTTGCTAATCATTTTTATTACTGATCATTTTTTATTTTTTATTTAAATAAAAAAAATTATTCAGTACTTCATCAGTCAAGAGTTACTTATCTTGTCAAGAGACAGAATCCTATCAAAAATGAACTCGTTCGGATAATCTTTATGGTTTGCTATGGCAACATAATCATTTTTTTTTAATGATTAATTTTTTTGTTTTTTTGTTTGTTAATTCAGTCCATCAGTCAAAAACCAGCCTGTTATGTCATACATATACATTTCACAGGAATGAAATATACTATAGCAGTACATGTATTTGCAGAAAAATAGTAAATTGTACTGTGTGACAACCGTGAAACATGTACATGTATAATATGTTGCAAGATTTCTGATTTTTATACGCCCGCCAAAAGCGGACGTATTGTCCGTCCGTCCGTCTGTCCTTCCCTCATGTCCGGTCTATACCTGGGACAGTTTTCTATCTACAGTTCTAATTTTTGGTGAGTGGATACCCTACGGGGAGACGATGTGTTGCGTACCAAAGTGAAGGTCAAGGTCAAAGGTCACTGGCCTAAAAAACAGGAAATCACTGAAGTGTTCGTGTCCGGTCTATATCTGTGAACGTTTTCTATCCACAGATGCAATTTTTTGTGAGTGGATACGCTAGGTGGAGACGATGTGTCGTGTATGAAAATTGAGGTCGAGGTTTGAGGTCAAAGGTCACTTGCCTAAAATCAGGAAATCATTGATCATTGACAGTTCTCTATCTACAGTTCTAATTTTTGGTGACTGGATGCCCTAGGGAGGAACGATGTGTTGCATACCAAATGTAGGTCGAGGTCAGAGGTCAAAGGTCAGTGTGACTGAAAAATCAGGAAATCATTCAAAATTTCTAATTTCTTGTGAGTGGATTCAATAGGGGGAAATGAAGTGTTGCATATCAAAATATAGGTCAAGGTCAAAGGTCCCTGTGACCCAAAAATCAGGAAATTATTAAAAATAACATTTCTTTGTGTCATTAGATACATTAGGGGGACACCATGTGTCACATATAAAAATGTAGGTCAAGGTCAAAGGTCAAGGTCACTGTGACCCCAAAATCATGAAATTGTTAAAAATCATGATTTTTTTAATCCATTGAGAAATTACGGGTAGGCATTTTGTCATGTACCAAAATTTAGATCCAGGTCAATAGTCAAGATCACTGTGACACAAGAATCAAGGTCAAAGGTCAGTGTGACCTAAAAATCAGGAAATCATATTCAATAGGGGGAAATGAAGTGTCCCATACCAAAAATTAAGTCAAGGTCAAAGGTCACTGTGACCCCAAAATCAGGAAATTATTAAAAATAACTTGTGTCAGTAGATACATTAGGGGTCTCGATGTGTCACATACCAAATGTAGGTCAAAGGTCAAGGTCACTGAGACCCCAAAATCGTGAAATTGTTAAAAATCATGATTTTTTGTGTCCATTGAGAAATTACGGGGAGATGGTTTGTCATGTATCGACATTTAGGTCAAGGTCAATGGTCAAGGTCACTGTGACTCCAGAATCAAGAAATCTTTGAAAATTACTTTTTTTTGTGTCAGTAGATACATTAGGGGGACATGATGTATCACGTACCAAAATGTAGGTCAAGGTCGAACATCAAGGTCACTGTGACCGCTAAAATCATGAAATTCTTAAAACTCATGATTTTTTTTGTGTTCATTGATACATTGATGGAAGACGATGTGTCGTGTACCAAAATTTAGGTCACGGTCAAAGGTCAAGGTCACTGTGACCCCCAAATCAGGAAATCATAAAGTCAGATTTTCATATGCCTGTCCATGCAATATCTCTAGTTTCAAGGTATGGAATGGTATCAGATACCTTAGTGGCATGGCGAAGAGGAGCCATACATCAATTTGTCGAAGGCCAAGGTCACAGTCCCCCAAAACTGAATCAAGTTTAGCTGGCTATATGTGTTAGGTTGGAATATTCAGAGTTCTCTCCCCTACATGTATATGGCATTTGTCCTGTGGAGTTGTCTCCCGTGTTTGAAACAGCTACATTTAGTTAAACTGTTGTCAAATAAAAACCATACATTTACTAATTTAACAGGAAGAGGGGTCCTTTATGAACTTCATACCTGTTTATCAACTCAAGAACAAAGGTTTACTTCATCACATTCTTCTTCCTTCATGAAAAATTCTCTCGTCTGAAAGAAATCCATTTGCAGGAAAACTATTGTCGATTTCAGTGTGGGATATGTGAGCTCTCGCTTCTTGCTCCAAGGTCAACTAGTTTCCAAGATTTAAGCTCATTTTAGTTTATTATTCAAGTTTAGATGGGATATATGTTACATGTACATTCTCAGAAGCACAAATTGTAGACCTTTCGCTGGATTGCTAGCTACCAATTGGAATCAAGGCTATTAAACAAGCTTGAAATTTGGACCAATGTAATTTCAGATATATGGGCGTATATTGAAGCCCCTTGGGCTCTTGTTAAGAAGGGACCTGCTTCCTAAAATAAATAACAGTGTAAGAACTATTCTCACTTGTTTTCACTGATCTATTTTTCCAGCTCCATGTCTCGCATAAGTGAGTGGGGAATTTCTTATTTCATTGTTAGGTTGGTCTGACATCTGCATGCATGCCACAATTTCGGGTTCAAATCAAATGAATTCTGAATGTCTACTGTCAGGGGCCACGTCTTACTATTAAAACGTGTACCTTGGAACTCATTAAATGCATCATTCAACCAATTATGACCAATTTCAAGACTGTGAATCTGTAGCGCCAAACATGATTGACTAGACATGAGTGTTATGAGTTAGTCAAGCTTCGTGTCTTTTATTCAAGTTGGCTGCATGCATTTTGTAAAGGTGGCATGACCTATTGATCATTCTCTTTTCAAAGTAAAATCATGTCTATTGTTATGCAAGTGGTGATTTGAAATGATGTTCAGAATGGCATTAACTCTCAATTACATCCTTGTAGAGCAAAAAAACATATATTGTCCTTCGCTGCAAATAGAGTTGAGGGAGATTTTTCGTCACTTGAAAAATCAAAGTGAATGCTAATAATTCCTTGTTTCTTATTTTACTGATTACATTGCATGTATTTTATTTTTCAGTTTTCTGAAGTGAAAGGTCCAGGTGACCGTCTCTCCCATAATCAGATCATGTGGTTAGCTTACCTGGTTAGTTTAGGTGTGGATGCTGAAGTCTGTCATGTTAAAGGTGGGTCACATTATAACATGCGGACTTGAATACATGAATAAACAAGACATTAATACATGGAACTCACTTAAATAACCATTACTCTCTGCTCAAACTAACCCAAAACATGTGATATTTACAGTGCCCTCCCCCCCCCCAATGACCTGCTCTTACACAACCTGTAAAAACATTATGACTCGAGAGTGTCTGCTATATGCTGTTGGGCAATAACGTAGCTAATTTGCTTACGTTTCAGCCTTTATGGTAGTGGCACTTCAGGGTGAACATTGCTGCATTTTGATACATATCCTGCGGCAAAATCATCGGCATTACAATTTACTGAAATAATCTGTGACTTGCACAAAATTCAAGTTAATCCTTTAACAAAGAGCTGTGCTAATAGCACCAGCAGGTACATTCACATTGCAGTTAGTTCATTGACTCTTTTCCCTATCTCTTTAACATGAGGCAGGATTTTAACTGTTGAGAACTAGTATAAATTTGATAAATATCGATCAAATCATCTTACTATTCTATTCCAATAAAGGAACATTATGCTTGCATTTATGATAAATGTTGGAAAGTTATCATTGATTAAAAATAATTTCTAGGCTAAAGAGATAGGGAAGAGAGCGGTTCACAACCGCTATGTGAACCGCATCTCGGACCTATTGGAGCTATCGGCACAGCTCTTTGTTAAAGGATTACCTTGAATTTTGTGCAAGTGGGGGATTCTTTAAGTTCTTGAAATTGCCATTCATTTTATTGCGCTGTTTTCATCATGTCCCTTTGTGGTATAAAAAAAATCGCGATACAGATTTTTGTTTTGCCATTTCAGCTGTGACAGGGAAGAAGCTCAGGCGGAAATCCAGGGAAGATGTGAATGAAGACAAAGAGTAAACTACATGTATAACAATTCTTTGTAGAGTGTTTCAGAATAGGCGTATATGCTGGCTATGAACAGCTTTTACCTAGTATATACAATGACAATCAAAAAATTTAATTTGACATTAGTATACAAACTGTTTATTCAGCTTTCTGTATAGAGATATGTATCACAACATCATAATTTACTTCAGATGTAAGTAAAACATGAAATAAATGTATTATTATTATTTTATTCTTGTCCATTGAAGAAAGAATGACATCTTTAGAATTGTGCAAACTTGCTGGCAATAGAATGTGTCTTCCAAAAATTCCTTGTAGCTAGGTGGGTTTTGTGGTACGTATATGAAGAATATCATAGATTAAGTTCAAATATAAATGACAAGATAGTTCTTTTATATTCCTATTTTTATCAAGCCACCTGCGTAGCAGCAGAAAGCTCGATATATTTTTCACGTTAATGTCTGTCCACAGAACCTCAGTGTTATTCAATATTTCAATGTTTTTGAAGCTGTGGTTTTCCATGCTCAGCTGGGCTGATTTACTAACTCTAGAACATTCTCAGGAAAGCTTTCTGAACATTGATAATTGTGCTACATGGGACCATCGTCCAGTGATAAGCAATTTTGACAGATAAGATCAGATGTATAGATCATTGATACCAAAATGTGGGTATACTTTAACTACCAGATAAATCAGAAGCCTATTTATTTCGAGGTCAAGGTCACTGTGGCACAGAAATGCATGCAGGAATGTGGATTGTGATGAAATTTAATGTATACCTCAAAGTCATGACAAAGTGAGAAGCCAATTAAATGTCTGTCCATTTTTCCATCTGTCTGTTAACTGTTGTTGACTCTCTGCTACCTCCAGTTCCGGGTTATGCCAAACTTTGGGTATACCTTATCCATGGGGCCAGAGAGGAAGGTCAAGGTCACTGTGACTCAAAAATCGGAAAAATGTTTGTTGTAACTCTGTGCCGAGTTGAGAGATGTGGATTGTAGTCAATTTTAAGACCTCAAATTCTTGGCCAAGAAAAATCCTATTTATTTTGGTGTCTATCTGTCCATCCATCTCTGTGTCTGTTAACATTTGTTATATACAGTTCCAGGTTATGGATTAGTATTGTACGAAGCTTTGGGTATACTTTACCCATTAGACAAGGAACAACCATGTGAAAAGGTCAAATGTCAATGTCACTGTAGCCAGAACACCAGGATGTGGTAGAAGATATTGATGTGCCTGATAAAAACTTGAGGTCTGTGGAATGTGACCAAATTTCAGGGGTACCTTAAACTGTGGAAATGAAAAAAAATCTGTTGATCTTGAGACTCTGTGCATCTATCTGGCTGTCTATTTAAATCAGTTCTCCATGGGATATCTGCAGTTCTAGGTTATGGATTGTGACCAAATTCAGGTATACTGATACTCTAATATTGGAGGAAAGAGTAATATCAAGGCCAGGATCAATAAGTCTCAAACACGGCAATGCTGTATTGAGGGAAGCTATTTTTGTTGCAAACCAAATAGTTATGCATAGATCTGCAAGTCCAGTAACCACATTTACTTGGTCTTCCTCATGTGTGATCAATAATATTAAATGTCATCGAATGTGCAGGCATATTTTGAAGCGCCAGGGCTCTTGTTTCCCACAATATGTGATATGTTGAGGATTTTAGTCTCCATTTTTCAGCTAATTGGTGTAATAATGAAAACAGTGAAGAGTAATATACCGTCTTCAAGGTAATATGGATGTTTGCTTATTTTTACACCGAAGTTTTTATGGCTGATCTGCCTATTTCTCCAATACAGAAAAGTATTGAATTTTGATGCATATATGTTTGTATGTCTGCCCAACTCTTGTTATGATAGCCTGTGAATGATGAGTCTGCATTCCCTAAATGAACAGTTTGTGTTCATGAATGTCAAATATCCTGTCTCTTCAGGTCTAAATGAAACATTATAAATTGTAACATAAACTATGCAAGGAACTATTCCATTTAGTAATGTATATAGTGGATGTATATTATTTTATAGTGTATATAATTTGTATGTAACTGTGTATCTGTATATAGGATTATACCAGAAGCAAATTAACTAGAAGTGTGTATATCATTAGAATTAGACTGGCTAGACAGCACAGGCACTTGTCAAACAGTCAACAACAATAGACTCTTGCTCAGCCCCTACACATGCAAAATGAAATGCAAAGGCGCCACACGGAAAATTATGGGCATGAATAATTATGTAAGTTTCTTAGGCGGAGTATTCAAATTCCAGCATCCGCTCATCTCCTGTGCTACAGCACTCGATTTTTGTATTCAATCTGCATGAACAGGACACATATTAAATTTATTGCAGAACTACTTCACATCGTGTGTTTTAAGCAGGAAGGTTGTGGTCAATGCATGCTAGCTAGTCTAATGCAAGGATGCACACTTCTATACATAATGGCATGCGTATGATTGAATGATGTATTCTATTGTAAGATTCCCCTAAAGTTCTTGTTGAGAGGTTGTGTATTTGTGGGTTATTTGTGAGGAATGTATGTGATCTACAAGACTAAATATTATTCACTTTAGTTTGCAGTGTGTTCTCCTAGTTCAGGTATATTCGTCAAACATATCATTTCCAATAATCGAAAGACTGTTTAGCAAAGCATTTTAAGAACAGGTTTCTTGCTGGAGTTTCGTCTGCTTATATTTTTCCGCAGTTTGTTGTGACTACACTTTGCAAATATAAAGTTCTAAAACTTTACTGTGTCCATTTTGTTTTTGTTTCATTCAGTTTGTTTTTTGTGTGCAAGTTTTAGTTTCTTAATATGTGGTAAGAAGTCTCGATGGGGGAGGGGGTGATTTTAATTGACTACTGTTGTCAGTTCATTGTTCTATTCACAGAAAAATGCATAACTGACATCATAGTTATTCCTGGAAATTGTTCAGACCCACTGGAATATGTTCTTGGTGTACAGAACTCCCACATTTACAAGTTTTATCAAACCCCAACAAATTGTGCTCTAGGTTAAGCAGGCCTGTACTCTGGAGGACATGATGCAAACTCAGCACAGGGTAACATTGTATGTCGATTAGTTCCTTGCTGCAACAACAAAGCTCATTTGATCCAGCTAAAAAACTTCGAGATGGTTCTGTCAAACTTTCCACAGCACAGTTGGACTTCTTCAAGGGCTTCGTTGACACACTGAATGTGATGTCACACCCATGTGATGGAGACTGGCACCTTCACTTACACAATGATGGTACAGGCTCGATGATCCGCATATTTGAAACATCCAAAATCAGAGGTCTTGGACTCTTGTCAAAACAGAACTGGCACAACAACCTTTAGCTTCCAAATACCTTGTTAACAAAGCCATCTCGGCCATCATGCCCACTATCAACAATGCGAAGACATCATGCATGATTGGTTGACTGACTCAGCAACCTTCCGGTAAGGGTAAGAGCAAAGGTAAAAGCAAGTCCAACAGAAGACGAGGCCACGGACAGTCTTCCTGTCAGGTGTGTGCTCCAACCAGGAACCACAGGTCAGTTTTTGTCTCAATGGTAGAGGTCATTTTTGGGGAAACCATGGCAAGAAATCCTCTGACAGGAATGACGATCTGGTCTCCATACCACCAACCATTCATTCAGCCTTCCTGAGTTTCAAGTTTTCACTCACCCGGTTGTGGGCAGAAGTCTGCAGATCTTCTGGAGGAATTGAGAGCTAATTACAGATGATAAGTGGGTCACCAAAGCACACAGAGACGAGGTCTTCTTCACCTTCATTAGCCTCATCACCAGACCCAAGCCATCACGGCTCCCACTTCATCCGGAACATGTGCTGACCTTGTTAGAATCTGTAAAAGCTTTAGTGGACAAGGGCGTCTTTCATGAGTTGCCTACAGAAGAAGAAAGTGTGGCTTTTACAGTCGTAATGAATAACAAAGTGTGGCACAGTCCTGTCTTCCTCATAGCAAAGAGGGGAACAGATCAACTCTGCATGATCATCGACCTAAGGCGGCTCAGTGATACATGAGCGCAGCCTCCACGATTCAAAATGATATCAGTTCCATCTCTGGGGTCTCGCCTACCACCAGAGGACTGGGTAGCCTTCATCAATCTGCAGGACACCTATCTTCATGTTTCCATACATCATCATCATCGTTATCTCCGTTTCATTATTGCCAGAAGACGGTTCGAGTAGCAGATGCTGCCATTCGGCTCTTTGATCGCTACCCCCTGTTTCACACACGTCATATCCCAAGTCCTGGCATTCTTTCATCTAAAGGGAATGAACATGTACATCGACGACACTCTTATCTGGGGGTTAGAGAAACCAGTACTCCAGTCTTGGATATAACACACCATCCTGGTCATAAAGTCCTAGGTTCATCCCATCGAAGCAGTCTTTGATATACACAGACAGGTTGTTCTACCACCTGAAAGCCATTGGATAAGGATTCAGCTGATTGTCCAAAGATTGTTATCCTCCCAATCACAACCTTTACATCTATGGCAGGACCTACTGGGACTTGTAACATGTGCTCAACAAGCGCAGTATGTATGACTGCAGCTATGGCCATACCTGCGAGCAACATCCGTCATTCCTCGGGTTCCAGTCCCGGGGCATCTTCATCCGTTCCTAAGATGGTGGCATTCTCAAGGAAATGTGATGTCTGTATTCACACTTCGATGACCTCAACCGGAGAGACATTTGGGTGCAGTCCACACTTGTCACGGTTTCGCACAAAGTGGCCCCTCCCTAATTTCATAATAAGGAAGGTCGCCTGTTTTTGACAGCATGGTAATTCTTCTTACCTTTTTACTCACTGATATCTATAGTATCACCCTGCTGGATGTCACCATTTCTCCAAACGAGGATATAACAATTGCTTGATACAGAGTTAATCGTGTCCGGAATTGAATATCTGGCAGGCCAAAATCCGCATTTTTTCGGGGAGCGAAAACGATGATTCCTTTATGGCGATAAAATGTTACAAAAAATGAGTAGGTCGACCCCCTGTTTTTTTTCTCGCCATTTTAAATTGTCCTTTGGACGGGAAACACTTTAACATGCATAAAAAGAAAATCACTTCGAACGTTTTCTTTGGGATGTGGGTAGAATTTGACACATTTTCCTATATTTTATGAAGTTTTTCAGAAAAGTTGAAGGTTTAAGGAGGATTGCACGTCTTTCCTTTTCAATTTTAATAGCTCACAAGTCTCCTGAAATAATAGCATGAGTGTGTCCATTTAGAAAATATATACGTTTACAGGGTTTTTGTTAAAAATTTTACATCTATTTACGGCCGAAGATCCGAACCCATGCCTGTTTTTAGCCACACATCATTTAGGTGTGGACTGCACCCTTTGTTCACCGACGTATCACCAATGCATTGGGGAGCCAATCTGGGAGACCTAAAACTATCCGGCGGGTGGTCCCCACAACAGACGATGCTGCATATAAACATTTCAGAGATGTCTGTGGTCAACATAACAGTTTTCCATTGGAGTACTCCACTGTTCGGCACATCACTTGTATTTGCTCCCGACATATAGTGGTGAGCTATATTTACAACTGGTGTGGAACGCAGTCACAGCCACTGTTCAACGAGACATGGACATTGTTTGAGTGAGCGCATCCACAGCAATGTCAGATCAGAGCTTGGCATGTTCCCGGACACCTAAATGTCGTCGCTGACAGTCTCTGCCTAATGGACAAGATGTTGCAGATGGAGTGACATCTCCACACGGACTTTCCATAATAATAATAATAATCTTTATTTACTGAGGGTGGTGTATATGGAAGGCCAAATGTCCAAATAATCAGAAACTCACAGTTACTGAATCGAAAACCTAAGTTTTCAAACAGAAAACTTAAGTCATCAAAGAGAAAACCATGGTTTTCGAATCGAAAACTTAAGTTTACGGTCGAAAACCTAGGTTATCTACCACATAACCCCGAGTTTCTCTTTTCCTAACCTCGAGTTTCTATTTCTCAACACCGAAAATCACAGTTGTCACTAGAAAACTTAAGTTATCAAACCGAAAACCTAGGTTTTCGAATTGATAACTTAAGTTTACGGTCGAAAACCTAGGTTATCCAGCAGACAACCCCGAGTTTCTCTTTCAATTTCGAGTTTCACTTTTATTTTTGGACATTCGTGTAGAAAACTTAAGTTATCAATCGATAACTTAGGTTTTCGAATTTGCGACTGTCGTAAAGTGAAACTCGACTAACTAACTTTCGACATCCGGGTACTATGGGTTTCGCGCCCTTTCCCGCATGCTGACTGATTAAAACGTCAGACGGAATCACAAAATCAACATGTATTCAACAAAAGGATAACTGAGATTATTTATTCAATGTAGACTATCCTGTATGTCCGAGCCTCAAGTATTGTCAAAGACTGGGTATTGCTACTCAGAACTAGTCCTTTAATCAGTTTAATAGCTATACATATATGCTGCAGACTGAATTGGGGGAAATACTCTAGTTGAAATTCAGCTATCCGGTCAAGCTGACTAAGAAGCAAATTAACTAGAAGTGTGTATCATTAGAATTAGACTGGCTAGACAGCACAGGCACTTGTCAAACAGTCAACAACAATAGACTCTTGCTCAGCCCCTACACATGCAAAATGAAATGCAAAGGCGCCACACGGAAAATTATGGGCATGAATAATTATGTAAGTTTCTTAGGCGGAGTATTCAAATTCCAGCATCCGCTCATCTCCTGTGCTACAGCACTCGATTTTTGTATTCAATCTGCATGAACAGGACACATATTAAATTTATTGCAGAACTACTTCACATCGTGTGTTTTAAGCAGGAAGGTTGTGGTCAATGCATGCTAGCTAGTCTAATGCAAGGATGCACACTTCTATACATAATGGCATGCGTATGATTGAATGATGTATTCTATTGTAAGATTCCCCTAAAGTTCTTGTTGAGAGGTTGTGTATTTGTGGGTTATTTGTGAGGAATGTATGTGATCTACAAGACTAAATATTATTCACTTTAGTTTGCAGTGTGTTCTCCTAGTTCAGGTATATTCGTCAAACATATCATTTCCAATAATCGAAAGACTGTTTAGCAAAGCATTTTAAGAACAGGTTTCTTGCTGGAGTTTCGTCTGCTTATATTTTTCCGCAGTTTGTTGTGACTACACTTTGCAAATATAAAGTTCTAAAACTTTACTGTGTCCATTTTGTTTTTGTTTCATTCAGTTTGTTTTTTGTGTGCAAGTTTTAGTTTCTTAATATGTGGTAAGAAGTCTCGATGGGGGAGGGGGTGATTTTAATTGACTACTGTTGTCAGTTCATTGTTCTATTCACAGAAAAATGCATAACTGACATCATAGTTATTCCTGGAAATTGTTCAGACCCACTGGAATATGTTCTTGGTGTACAGAACTCCCACATTTACAAGTTTTATCAAACCCCAACAAATTGTGCTCTAGGTTAAGCAGGCCTGTACTCTGGAGGACATGATGCAAACTCAGCACAGGGTAACATTGTATGTCGATTAGTTCCTTGCTGCAACAACAAAGCTCATTTGATCCAGCTAAAAAACTTCGAGATGGTTCTGTCAAACTTTCCACAGCACAGTTGGACTTCTTCAAGGGCTTCGTTGACACACTGAATGTGATGTCACACCCATGTGATGGAGACTGGCACCTTCACTTACACAATGATGGTACAGGCTCGATGATCCGCATATTTGAAACATCCAAAATCAGAGGTCTTGGACTCTTGTCAAAACAGAACTGGCACAACAACCTTTAGCTTCCAAATACCTTGTTAACAAAGCCATCTCGGCCATCATGCCCACTATCAACAATGCGAAGACATCATGCATGATTGGTTGACTGACTCAGCAACCTTCCGGTAAGGGTAAGAGCAAAGGTAAAAGCAAGTCCAACAGAAGACGAGGCCACGGACAGTCTTCCTGTCAGGTGTGTGCTCCAACCAGGAACCACAGGTCAGTTTTTGTCTCAATGGTAGAGGTCATTTTTGGGGAAACCATGGCAAGAAATCCTCTGACAGGAATGACGATCTGGTCTCCATACCACCAACCATTCATTCAGCCTTCCTGAGTTTCAAGTTTTCACTCACCCGGTTGTGGGCAGAAGTCTGCAGATCTTCTGGAGGAATTGAGAGCTAATTACAGATGATAAGTGGGTCACCAAAGCACACAGAGACGAGGTCTTCTTCACCTTCATTAGCCTCATCACCAGACCCAAGCCATCACGGCTCCCACTTCATCCGGAACATGTGCTGACCTTGTTAGAATCTGTAAAAGCTTTAGTGGACAAGGGCGTCTTTCATGAGTTGCCTACAGAAGAAGAAAGTGTGGCTTTTACAGTCGTAATGAATAACAAAGTGTGGCACAGTCCTGTCTTCCTCATAGCAAAGAGGGGAACAGATCAACTCTGCATGATCATCGACCTAAGGCGGCTCAGTGATACATGAGCGCAGCCTCCACGATTCAAAATGATATCAGTTCCATCTCTGGGGTCTCGCCTACCACCAGAGGACTGGGTAGCCTTCATCAATCTGCAGGACACCTATCTTCATGTTTCCATACATCATCATCATCGTTATCTCCGTTTCATTATTGCCAGAAGACGGTTCGAGTAGCAGATGCTGCCATTCGGCTCTTTGATCGCTACCCCCTGTTTCACACACGTCATATCCCAAGTCCTGGCATTCTTTCATCTAAAGGGAATGAACATGTACATCGACGACACTCTTATCTGGGGGTTAGAGAAACCAGTACTCCAGTCTTGGATATAACACACCATCCTGGTCATAAAGTCCTAGGTTCATCCCATCGAAGCAGTCTTTGATATACACAGACAGGTTGTTCTACCACCTGAAAGCCATTGGATAAGGATTCAGCTGATTGTCCAAAGATTGTTATCCTCCCAATCACAACCTTTACATCTATGGCAGGACCTACTGGGACTTGTAACATGTGCTCAACAAGCGCAGTATGTATGACTGCAGCTATGGCCATACCTGCGAGCAACATCCGTCATTCCTCGGGTTCCAGTCCCGGGGCATCTTCATCCGTTCCTAAGATGGTGGCATTCTCAAGGAAATGTGATGTCTGTATTCACACTTCGATGACCTCAACCGGAGAGACATTTGGGTGCAGTCCACACTTGTCACGGTTTCGCACAAAGTGGCCCCTCCCTAATTTCATAATAAGGAAGGTCGCCTGTTTTTGACAGCATGGTAATTCTTCTTACCTTTTTACTCACTGATATCTATAGTATCACCCTGCTGGATGTCACCATTTCTCCAAACGAGGATATAACAATTGCTTGATACAGAGTTAATCGTGTCCGGAATTGAATATCTGGCAGGCCAAAATCCGCATTTTTTCGGGGAGCGAAAACGATGATTCCTTTATGGCGATAAAATGTTACAAAAAATGAGTAGGTCGACCCCCTGTTTTTTTTCTCGCCATTTTAAATTGTCCTTTGGACGGGAAACACTTTAACATGCATAAAAAGAAAATCACTTCGAACGTTTTCTTTGGGATGTGGGTAGAATTTGACACATTTTCCTATATTTTATGAAGTTTTTCAGAAAAGTTGAAGGTTTAAGGAGGATTGCACGTCTTTCCTTTTCAATTTTAATAGCTCACAAGTCTCCTGAAATAATAGCATGAGTGTGTCCATTTAGAAAATATATACGTTTACAGGGTTTTTGTTAAAAATTTTACATCTATTTACGGCCGAAGATCCGAACCCATGCCTGTTTTTAGCCACACATCATTTAGGTGTGGACTGCACCCTTTGTTCACCGACGTATCACCAATGCATTGGGGAGCCAATCTGGGAGACCTAAAACTATCCGGCGGGTGGTCCCCACAACAGACGATGCTGCATATAAACATTTCAGAGATGTCTGTGGTCAACATAACAGTTTTCCATTGGAGTACTCCACTGTTCGGCACATCACTTGTATTTGCTCCCGACATATAGTGGTGAGCTATATTTACAACTGGTGTGGAACGCAGTCACAGCCACTGTTCAACGAGACATGGACATTGTTTGAGTGAGCGCATCCACAGCAATGTCAGATCAGAGCTTGGCATGTTCCCGGACACCTAAATGTCGTCGCTGACAGTCTCTGCCTAATGGACAAGATGTTGCAGATGGAGTGACATCTCCACACGGACTTTCCATAATAATAATAATAATCTTTATTTACTGAGGGTGGTGTATATGGAAGGCCAAATGTCCAAATAATCAGAAACTCACAGTTACTGAATCGAAAACCTAAGTTTTCAAACAGAAAACTTAAGTCATCAAAGAGAAAACCATGGTTTTCGAATCGAAAACTTAAGTTTACGGTCGAAAACCTAGGTTATCTACCACATAACCCCGAGTTTCTCTTTTCCTAACCTCGAGTTTCTATTTCTCAACACCGAAAATCACAGTTGTCACTAGAAAACTTAAGTTATCAAACCGAAAACCTAGGTTTTCGAATTGATAACTTAAGTTTACGGTCGAAAACCTAGGTTATCCAGCAGACAACCCCGAGTTTCTCTTTCAATTTCGAGTTTCACTTTTATTTTTGGACATTCGTGTAGAAAACTTAAGTTATCAATCGATAACTTAGGTTTTCGAATTTGCGACTGTCGTAAAGTGAAACTCGACTAACTAACTTTCGACATCCGGGTACTATGGGTTTCGCGCCCTTTCCCGCATGCTGACTGATTAAAACGTCAGACGGAATCACAAAATCAACATGTATTCAACAAAAGGATAACTGAGATTATTTATTCAATGTAGACTATCCTGTATGTCCGAGCCTCAAGTATTGTCAAAGACTGGGTATTGCTACTCAGAACTAGTCCTTTAATCAGTTTAATAGCTATACATATATGCTGCAGACTGAATTGGGGGAAATACTCTAGTTGAAATTCAGCTATCCGGTCAAGCTGACTAAGAAGCAAATTAACTAGAAGTGTGTATCATTAGAATTAGACTGGCTAGACAGCACAGGCACTTGTCAAACAGTCAACAACAATAGACTCTTGCTCAGCCCCTACACATGCAAAATGAAATGCAAAGGCGCCACACGGAAAATTATGGGCATGAATAATTATGTAAGTTTCTTAGGCGGAGTATTCAAATTCCAGCATCCGCTCATCTCCTGTGCTACAGCACTCGATTTTTGTATTCAATCTGCATGAACAGGACACATATTAAATTTATTGCAGAACTACTTCACATCGTGTGTTTTAAGCAGGAAGGTTGTGGTCAATGCATGCTAGCTAGTCTAATGCAAGGATGCACACTTCTATACATAATGGCATGCGTATGATTGAATGATGTATTCTATTGTAAGATTCCCCTAAAGTTCTTGTTGAGAGGTTGTGTATTTGTGGGTTATTTGTGAGGAATGTATGTGATCTACAAGACTAAATATTATTCACTTTAGTTTGCAGTGTGTTCTCCTAGTTCAGGTATATTCGTCAAACATATCATTTCCAATAATCGAAAGACTGTTTAGCAAAGCATTTTAAGAACAGGTTTCTTGCTGGAGTTTCGTCTGCTTATATTTTTCCGCAGTTTGTTGTGACTACACTTTGCAAATATAAAGTTCTAAAACTTTACTGTGTCCATTTTGTTTTTGTTTCATTCAGTTTGTTTTTTGTGTGCAAGTTTTAGTTTCTTAATATGTGGTAAGAAGTCTCGATGGGGGAGGGGGTGATTTTAATTGACTACTGTTGTCAGTTCATTGTTCTATTCACAGAAAAATGCATAACTGACATCATAGTTATTCCTGGAAATTGTTCAGACCCACTGGAATATGTTCTTGGTGTACAGAACTCCCACATTTACAAGTTTTATCAAACCCCAACAAATTGTGCTCTAGGTTAAGCAGGCCTGTACTCTGGAGGACATGATGCAAACTCAGCACAGGGTAACATTGTATGTCGATTAGTTCCTTGCTGCAACAACAAAGCTCATTTGATCCAGCTAAAAAACTTCGAGATGGTTCTGTCAAACTTTCCACAGCACAGTTGGACTTCTTCAAGGGCTTCGTTGACACACTGAATGTGATGTCACACCCATGTGATGGAGACTGGCACCTTCACTTACACAATGATGGTACAGGCTCGATGATCCGCATATTTGAAACATCCAAAATCAGAGGTCTTGGACTCTTGTCAAAACAGAACTGGCACAACAACCTTTAGCTTCCAAATACCTTGTTAACAAAGCCATCTCGGCCATCATGCCCACTATCAACAATGCGAAGACATCATGCATGATTGGTTGACTGACTCAGCAACCTTCCGGTAAGGGTAAGAGCAAAGGTAAAAGCAAGTCCAACAGAAGACGAGGCCACGGACAGTCTTCCTGTCAGGTGTGTGCTCCAACCAGGAACCACAGGTCAGTTTTTGTCTCAATGGTAGAGGTCATTTTTGGGGAAACCATGGCAAGAAATCCTCTGACAGGAATGACGATCTGGTCTCCATACCACCAACCATTCATTCAGCCTTCCTGAGTTTCAAGTTTTCACTCACCCGGTTGTGGGCAGAAGTCTGCAGATCTTCTGGAGGAATTGAGAGCTAATTACAGATGATAAGTGGGTCACCAAAGCACACAGAGACGAGGTCTTCTTCACCTTCATTAGCCTCATCACCAGACCCAAGCCATCACGGCTCCCACTTCATCCGGAACATGTGCTGACCTTGTTAGAATCTGTAAAAGCTTTAGTGGACAAGGGCGTCTTTCATGAGTTGCCTACAGAAGAAGAAAGTGTGGCTTTTACAGTCGTAATGAATAACAAAGTGTGGCACAGTCCTGTCTTCCTCATAGCAAAGAGGGGAACAGATCAACTCTGCATGATCATCGACCTAAGGCGGCTCAGTGATACATGAGCGCAGCCTCCACGATTCAAAATGATATCAGTTCCATCTCTGGGGTCTCGCCTACCACCAGAGGACTGGGTAGCCTTCATCAATCTGCAGGACACCTATCTTCATGTTTCCATACATCATCATCATCGTTATCTCCGTTTCATTATTGCCAGAAGACGGTTCGAGTAGCAGATGCTGCCATTCGGCTCTTTGATCGCTACCCCCTGTTTCACACACGTCATATCCCAAGTCCTGGCATTCTTTCATCTAAAGGGAATGAACATGTACATCGACGACACTCTTATCTGGGGGTTAGAGAAACCAGTACTCCAGTCTTGGATATAACACACCATCCTGGTCATAAAGTCCTAGGTTCATCCCATCGAAGCAGTCTTTGATATACACAGACAGGTTGTTCTACCACCTGAAAGCCATTGGATAAGGATTCAGCTGATTGTCCAAAGATTGTTATCCTCCCAATCACAACCTTTACATCTATGGCAGGACCTACTGGGACTTGTAACATGTGCTCAACAAGCGCAGTATGTATGACTGCAGCTATGGCCATACCTGCGAGCAACATCCGTCATTCCTCGGGTTCCAGTCCCGGGGCATCTTCATCCGTTCCTAAGATGGTGGCATTCTCAAGGAAATGTGATGTCTGTATTCACACTTCGATGACCTCAACCGGAGAGACATTTGGGTGCAGTCCACACTTGTCACGGTTTCGCACAAAGTGGCCCCTCCCTAATTTCATAATAAGGAAGGTCGCCTGTTTTTGACAGCATGGTAATTCTTCTTACCTTTTTACTCACTGATATCTATAGTATCACCCTGCTGGATGTCACCATTTCTCCAAACGAGGATATAACAATTGCTTGATACAGAGTTAATCGTGTCCGGAATTGAATATCTGGCAGGCCAAAATCCGCATTTTTTCGGGGAGCGAAAACGATGATTCCTTTATGGCGATAAAATGTTACAAAAAATGAGTAGGTCGACCCCCTGTTTTTTTTCTCGCCATTTTAAATTGTCCTTTGGACGGGAAACACTTTAACATGCATAAAAAGAAAATCACTTCGAACGTTTTCTTTGGGATGTGGGTAGAATTTGACACATTTTCCTATATTTTATGAAGTTTTTCAGAAAAGTTGAAGGTTTAAGGAGGATTGCACGTCTTTCCTTTTCAATTTTAATAGCTCACAAGTCTCCTGAAATAATAGCATGAGTGTGTCCATTTAGAAAATATATACGTTTACAGGGTTTTTGTTAAAAATTTTACATCTATTTACGGCCGAAGATCCGAACCCATGCCTGTTTTTAGCCACACATCATTTAGGTGTGGACTGCACCCTTTGTTCACCGACGTATCACCAATGCATTGGGGAGCCAATCTGGGAGACCTAAAACTATCCGGCGGGTGGTCCCCACAACAGACGATGCTGCATATAAACATTTCAGAGATGTCTGTGGTCAACATAACAGTTTTCCATTGGAGTACTCCACTGTTCGGCACATCACTTGTATTTGCTCCCGACATATAGTGGTGAGCTATATTTACAACTGGTGTGGAACGCAGTCACAGCCACTGTTCAACGAGACATGGACATTGTTTGAGTGAGCGCATCCACAGCAATGTCAGATCAGAGCTTGGCATGTTCCCGGACACCTAAATGTCGTCGCTGACAGTCTCTGCCTAATGGACAAGATGTTGCAGATGGAGTGACATCTCCACACGGACTTTCCATAATAATAATAATAATCTTTATTTACTGAGGGTGGTGTATATGGAAGGCCAAATGTCCAAATAATCAGAAACTCACAGTTACTGAATCGAAAACCTAAGTTTTCAAACAGAAAACTTAAGTCATCAAAGAGAAAACCATGGTTTTCGAATCGAAAACTTAAGTTTACGGTCGAAAACCTAGGTTATCTACCACATAACCCCGAGTTTCTCTTTTCCTAACCTCGAGTTTCTATTTCTCAACACCGAAAATCACAGTTGTCACTAGAAAACTTAAGTTATCAAACCGAAAACCTAGGTTTTCGAATTGATAACTTAAGTTTACGGTCGAAAACCTAGGTTATCCAGCAGACAACCCCGAGTTTCTCTTTCAATTTCGAGTTTCACTTTTATTTTTGGACATTCGTGTAGAAAACTTAAGTTATCAATCGATAACTTAGGTTTTCGAATTTGCGACTGTCGTAAAGTGAAACTCGACTAACTAACTTTCGACATCCGGGTACTATGGGTTTCGCGCCCTTTCCCGCATGCTGACTGATTAAAACGTCAGACGGAATCACAAAATCAACATGTATTCAACAAAAGGATAACTGAGATTATTTATTCAATGTAGACTATCCTGTATGTCCGAGCCTCAAGTATTGTCAAAGACTGGGTATTGCTACTCAGAACTAGTCCTTTAATCAGTTTAATAGCTATACATATATGCTGCAGACTGAATTGGGGGAAATACTCTAGTTGAAATTCAGCTATCCGGTCAAGCTGACTGACCGACATAAGACAGGCCAATGTAATTCACACCAGCAAAGCACATTCAGTGATATGTATATAGCTACTTTGGCAAATACTTCGGTGACACACAAGCTGTCTCTGGGTCAAGAGCGATTACTACAGGCATACGGTGAATGTTATATCTATGTGAGCAGTTTGATTCCGTATAATCAATGTCGCCACGTGGTTCTCTCTGCATTTTTGATTAGTCAACAATCGGAAAAGGCGCCAGACCCAAAGTACCCGGATATCGAAACTCTAAGTTAGAAAGTCGAGTTTCACTTCACGACAACCATCAATTCGAAAACCTAGGTTATCGAATAGAAAGTGTCCAATAAAAGAGAAACTCGGGGTTGTCTGCTAGATAACTTAGGTTTTCGACCGTAAACTTAAGTTATCAATTCGAAAACCTAGGTTTTCTAATTTTTCTAATCACAAGTTTTCTAATCACAACTGTGATTTTCGGTGTTGAGAAATAGAAACTCGAAAACTCTTTGCCCCATGTTGACGCCATTTGACACCCCGTTCTAAACCATACAGGCTTTTCTAGGCTGCCCCATAGACCTTTTTGGTGATCACCTGTAAATTGTCAGGTACAAATCTATTGGAGGGCTGGGGTCAAAGGTTTATTATTTTTTTTAATTATTTTTACAGTGACCAATAATTTAGCATGTTTAATATTTTCTGAAATAAAATATTATTTAATGAGGTTAATTAATTAATTTATTACATAAGGCGTCAAATGGCGTCATCATGGACTAGGAAGGGGCGTCAAATGGCGTCACCATGGGGCAATGGTAGTAAGCCTCCATGGGGCAAAGAGTTAAGGAAAGAGAAACTCGGGGTTGTGTGGTAGATAACCTAGGTTTTCGACCGTAAACCTAAGTTTTCGATTCGAAAACCATGGTTTTCTGTTTGATAACTTAAGTTTTCTGTTTGAAAACTTAGATTTTCGATTCAATAACTGTGAGTTTCTGATTATTTGGACATTTGGCCTTCCATAGATGTACACAGTACACTCAGTCAGCAGTAAATGCTGATCTTCCCCGAGGCCCTCCAAACACACACACACACACACAAACCGAGAAGCAACATACTTCTTAAACGATATACAATATAAACATACATAGATTGCAATATATACATGGACATTTAGTTTAACATATACATTTTATGTTGCCCGGTGTTTCAAATACAAAGTTTTGAAGCTTTGAACTGAAGAAGCTTGTTGTGTTTCAGGGGGTAAAGAATTCCAGAGGACTGGCCCAGAGTATGACAGACTTTTCTTAAACATTTCAGTACGTGGGAATGGGACTTTGAGTATATTGGTAGTAGCAGATCTAAGATTTCTGTATGGAGTAGGGTTATAAGTAAACAGTTGATTCATATAATCTGGATAAAACCCATTCAGTGATTTGTAGACTGTGAGACTTCTATGATACTGAACTAGTTCAAAAACAGTTTGCCATTGTAATGTCCTGAAGAGTTCTTCTGATGGTGTGAGCTTAGGCCTGTCCAGGATAAGGCGAGCAGCAAACTTCTGGAGTTTGTGTATTCTGTTTAGTAGCTGATTTGAACAGTTTTCCCAGATACTAAGACAGTAATTGATGTGAGGTGCAATGTAGCCATTATAAAATAATAGCCTTGAGTTTTGTGGCAGAAGTTTCTTATGTTTCCTCAGGACAGATAGTAACCTAGAGATAGTGGTACATACATGGTTAACATGAGATTGCCAAGACAGATTTTTATCCAGGTGAAGGCCAAGTAATTTTTGTTGGTCAACAGTATCAATAAGATTGTCATTGACTGTGATGTTAAAAGAATTCCTACCACATTGTCTTAGTTTCTGAGAAGATCCAATTAACATTGCTTTAGTTTTAACCGGATTGATAACCATTTTGTTTTCAGTGCACCATGTACAAGCTTGACGCATACCTATGAGGCGCCGTTTGTGACAATATTGTCAACGACAAATATATAGAGTTAAAACCAAAATATAAAGTCGCCGTTTGTGAAAATATTGTCAAACACAAATATATAGTTAAAACCTTTGTAAATATATATAAAACGAAATAAATAGGGCTTATATATAAAGTTTATTTTTTGTCCCCCGCCGCAACGCGGCCGGGGACTTTAAAATGGTTCTTGCTTCTATGTGTCCGTCCGTGCAAATACTTCGTAAGCAATAACTTCTAAATGCTTTGTCGGATTCCTCCGAAATTTGGCATCTGCATTCTTTGCGACAAGACGTCTCTTGGTATTACGTTTCAGCAAGATCCGCCTGTAGGTGGCGCCACTGGGTCTTGTTCCAATCTTTAGTGCATGTCCGTGCAAATACTTCGTAAGCGATAACTCCTAAATGCTTTGTCGGATTCCTCCGAAATTTGGCATCTGCATTCTTTGCGACAAGACGTCTGTTGGTATTACGTTTCAGCAAGATCCGCCTGTAGGTGGCGCCACTGGGTCTTGTTCCAATCTTTAGTGCATGTCCGTGGATGTTCGTGCAAATGCTTCATAAGCGATAACTCCTAAATGCTTTGTCGGATTCCTCCGAAATTTGGCATCTGCATTCTTTGCGACAAGACGTCTGTTGGTATTACGTTTCAGCAAGATCCGCCTGTAGGTGGCGCCACTGGGTCTTGTTCCAATATTTAGTGCATGTCCGTGCAAATACTGCGTAAGCGATAACTCCTAAATGCTTTGTCGGATTCCTCCGAAATTTGGCATCTGCATTCTTTGCGACAAGACGTCGCTGGTATTACGTTTCAGCAAGATCCGCCTGTAGGTGGCGCCACTGGGTCTTGTTCCAATCTTTAATGCATGTCCGTTCATGTTTGTTCAAATCCTTCGCGAGCGATAACTTTCAAACAATTTGTCGGATTTCTTCGAAATTTGGTAAATGCATTCCCTGCGACAAAACACCGTTGGTGATGCGTTTCAGCAAAATCCACCCGGAGGTGGCGCCACTAGAGTTCATTCCATTATTCCATGCTGCAAGTGATAACTTAGAAACACTTGGTCGAATTTCTTTGAAATATCCATTATGTACCTTTCTGGGTAACAAGAGAAACGTTGCGGCTCATCGGATTCTTCTCAAATTTGGCATGCATTTACCATGCCAGGAGCTGTTGCTTGGGATTGCCTTTCGCTCACTTGCACTCACAGGTGGCGCCACATGGTGGCAACATCACAAATTCGTTTCCGGGTAATAACTTGAGAACTGACCATCGGATTCTTCTCAAATTTTGTATGAATGTACCGTGACATAAGATGTCGCTTGATAATGCATTTCACTGACTTGCGCCTAGGGGTGGCGTCACCTGGTGTCAAAATTTGGTTTCTGGGCAATAACTTGAGGACCCTCATCGGATTCTTCTCAAATTTGGTATGCAGATGTCCCCACGATACCATGTTCCTTGGGATTGTATTTTTCCCGCTTCTGCCTACAGGTGGCGTCTCCTGGTGGAAAAATTTGTTTCCGCGCAATAATTTGGCAACTGCTCATCAGATTATTTTCAAATTTTGTATTCATATGTGACCCGCCCCAAATAACATGAACACCGGTGGGCATCTAGTACCGGCAATAACTTGAGGACCCCTCTTCAGAGCCTCAAAGTTCATATGCCGATACCATGACATGAGATGTCATTTGGGATTGTGTTTTGCCTGCTTGCACCTACAGGTGGTGACTCCTTGTGGCAAAGTCTAAATTTGGTTTCTGGGCAATAGGTTGAGGATGCCTTCATATTCTTGTCAAATTTAGTTTGCAGATAATATGCCATGAGTTGTCTCTTGGGGTTGCATTTCTGTTACATAATTTTCATGCTACATGGTAAAGAAAATATATTACAGTAGCAATCAACATTCAGTCAGCCATTCGGAGTTGATCTCAAAACCTGGGAAGGTGGAAAGACCCCTCTGCTTCTTACGCCTGTGAAGTAGCTGTTGCCATCCTCATGAATATCTTCTGAAACCGACAGCACTTATAAATATTGCTGCCATTTTGGCGGGGGACCTAGCATCCTCTGGCTGCTTGTAATGTATGTAGCAGGTCTTTGACGTGTTGTCTATCACTTTTAGATTGTTGTTGGACTGTTGCCTTCGACAGTTATATCTGATCGTCGATATATAGCTGAAATATTGCTGAACGTCGATATATAGCTGAAATATTGCTGAACGCAACGTTAAATCTAATTCTCTATCACTCACTATTCCACTCACATCTTTGAGACGACAGAGCTACAGTCAACGTTTCCCCTCCAGAAAAACTGCCCTTCTTCTTTAAATTCTATATTTCAGTAATAGAAAATGCTTTGAAATGACTCATACCATTCAGTCTCTGTCTAGTTTCTTCAGGGAGCTGAATAATTCCATGCAGTAACAGGTTTGTACTGTCTTACCGTCCTAGTTCATTGATAATATTGGGGGTTCAAGAAAACTCATCGTAGACATATTAATTACAACACATATAAAGGAAGTGGGAAGAGGTGCCGACATACTGACTGTGTCACATGACTAAACAGAATAGTCTTCTGGTTAACCTATTCTAAAGCACATACCAAGAATCTAACGATTCGTGATATGTGTTGTATCTCAGGTACGCTTTTACTGTACCTGTTCATGTGGTAACTTGGATGATATGACCACACGACCCTTAGCACCGGCATAAGCGGTATTAGATACAAATCTAGAGAGCTATGATGGAAATGCTCTGACAACTCGTATACTGGTAATTGGTGAGCTGTTTCGCTGTGACAACTCGTACATTGGAGATTGGTGAGCTGTATCGTCGTCAGATGTAAATGACGGCATTTAACACAAAAGACTAGTCTGTAAGGCCCGATGTCGACCCAGCATCAACTTCCCACAAGTGCCAACATATATCAAAGACCAAAAGGTCTGTACAGGGGGCGGGCCTCGGGGACGAAACGTCCACAAGCAGAATCTCGCCATATACAGGAAAAAATTACAGAAGCTCCTCTACATATATGGGATATCATTCATGGGATGTTTCCTTGCTCATAGATTTGATTGAATTTCTTAATAATAATATCTATGTGTGAAATTTGGCTTCAGAATATGTCAACGGCATCGACATATTTCGGTGGGTAATTTTGTGTTATTCTTTTGGCTGACCTATATCTGTTCTCGTTTGAAAATGACTATATGCATACGCTATCAAAAACCGACAACAAAAGAAGTCAGTTCCTCATCATCCATCAAACTCTATCTCGCTCGACGATTTCAATCAATGTCATTAAGACAGTATTGGAGAAACTCGTAAAGCAGGTCTACTATATACCATCAAGTTACAAGCGTCTAGTCCGTCATTCACAATCCAGCCGGCGTCCATTAGAGAATATCCGCGTCCATAATCCATAGTGCCTCTCTCAAATTCTAATAGTGCTAAAAGCCTTGGTAAATGCATATTGCTCAATTTGGTTGAAGACCACATTGGCCGCAGTCAATTCCTTTTTTCTGAAAATTTTGGCAAAAGGGAAAACAGATATTGTCAAATATTGAGTACAGTATTCCTATGATCGTCACTTGGAATAACGAATGACTGGCCAGATTTGCTGGTGTTATTCGAATCGGTGCCATATTTAGTCCATTCAGAATAATTACTGTTCTCACATTTTCAGCTCTTCAATCATTTTCTGACACGCAATTTGCTTCACGAAAGTGTGGACCAGACCAAACTATTACAACTATGTGAGATGACCCTGTCAGGTGCCCCATATGGTCACGTTCAAATTTAAGATTAAAAGAACCCCCACTGTGGAACATTCCTGGACCTCTCACTACACTCACCTTGGTCGGCCAGTCTGGATTTTAGTCCAGGTATGAAGAGACTAAGTGTGTTCCGAACTTTTTTCAACAACACCATAATAATATCATGTTCGATTGATTCTATTCCGTCGCTTGCCCGCACCAATGCAATACTTTCGTTCAAGATCACCCGAAACATGGTTAGTAGAACTAACACGACGAGAAACACGAACAAGATGAAGTAGACCTCAGCTATAATTGGGGCTGTCTGAGTCATTTCAGCGAAAGGTGTTTTATCGAGAATACTGTTCATCAGAGTGGCAGAGCTCATTAATAGGGTGTGGTAGGCATCCATGTTCTGTCCGAATACCAAACATCCCAGAATGGCAAACCCTAGGAAAACTATGAAAAACACTACGCTGAAAGAAATTAGGTCTTTTCCAGCAGCAGAGAGAACTTTTATTAATGAGTTTATCCGTGCATTGTAGCCTAACATTTTAATCGTTCGTAAAGTCATGGTGGATGACACAATTCCCCAAAATACTACTAGAATCTCATCCCAGATTGTTATATGATGAAAATTGATGAACCTTTTCGGGTCCTCGTGGAAGTCATCTACGGCTATCGTGACCATAATTTGGCGAACTATGTACAGCGATACGGCGACAAAAGATGCAAACATACACAATAAATCTAGGGTGTGCCATTTCTCCTTCACATATCGAAATCCTTGCTTCCGGACTTTGAATGCAAAATAAATCACTGAAATTGCAAGAAATGTTGCGAACACGATCTCGTTCAGCAAAATGTATGATCCAAGCGCGCCAACGTGATGATAAACGCGGAAAGGTAAAACCATCGGCCTCGTCATCGTACCTCCCGTCTCGGGGAATTCTGCCGTCAAACTCACGAAGCAGAACACGTTCGTGTTGGCGTTGTACACTGTGAATTCTAGAGACAGTGCCCGAGTTTGCCTGTCTATCCAAAGTTCAGCGAACAGCTCGTCGATCATCACAACCGAGACGTCTAGATTAACATCAAGCTCAGCGATATATCCCCCTCCACTGTATGTGTTGTAGAGACCAAACATTAGCGAACCCCATATATCATCTGAAGGAGTAAACTTCCAGGCTGTCGAGGTATATTTTGACACTTTCTCATCTTCTGGGCAAGGTGGTAGCCTCCAGCCTATACAAAAGTCCTCGGTCTGACCATTTTGTACCGTGTACTCTGTATTACAAGGTGCTGGAAATAGAGTCCTCACTGTGCAGGGTGATACTGTCAGAAGATAAAAAGTGTGAACACAGAAATTATAATGGCAGACCATGCACGGTATAGATCAGGGTCTATTCATACCTGTATTATGTCAATGGGATCAGGGTATACTCATACCTGCATTATGTCAATGAGATCAGGGTCTATTCATACCTGTATTATGTCATTGAGATCAGGGTATATTCATACCTGCATTATGTGAATGAGATCAGGATATATTCATAGTTGCATTATGTGAATGAGATCAGGATATATTCATACCTGTATTATGTCAATGAGATCAGTGTATATTCATACCTGTGTTATGTCATTGAGATCAGGGTCTATTCATAGCTGTGTTATGTGAATGAGATCAGGATATATTCATACCTGTATTATGCCAATGAGATGAGGGTATATTCATACCTGTGTTATGTCATTGAGATCAGGGTCTATTCATAGCTGTGTTATGTGAATGAGATCAGGATATATTCATAGTTGCATTATGTCAATGATATCAGGATATATTCAAACCCGCATCATGTCGATGATATTTTAGTACAATCAGTCGTCTTTTCTGCAGGTCACTTTCGCTTCTGTGACATTGTTTTACAGGTTCGCCTCACAATGAGTCAGACATATCTGTAGAATCCAACTCTAAGATAGGTTTATGGGTAACTGTACCACAGTAGTAATTTCTATCCTAACCCGACGTTGTAAGACCGACTCATCTCTACGTGGTCGATATTCTACGATATGATATCCAAGGATGAATTATTTGAAAGAGGTAAGAATAGATCATGCGATGTTTAGGGATTAGACATGGTAACTATATTAATCGTGATCTATTAGCTCACGCCCAATTTTTAAAATTATCCAAAAATGCATCAAAATGTCAATTATACTGGAACACCTAATTCAGTCACTTGCCACCTACCTATTTTGATGTCATTGTGTTGATAAAATGGCGTCAATGTAGTGCTTGTTGTCACGGACTTTGTTGAGCATTTTATGTGAAGGTCCATTGATACCTATGTACAGATGCCAGGATAATTCGGAAATAAAAGGCAATCGTGCTG
>JAVTVY010009136.1:0-49380 GCA_036873755.1 Hanleya hanleyi | reverse complement strand
GAAAGATAAATTTATTATATTTATCAATAAATATATTTCATTAAAACAAATTTGGGGAAAACTGGGTGATTTTAACGCCGTCTATGTATACATGTAGTGCATTGACCTTATTGATATCGACCGGATTATATGAATTTTGAGTGATGTGAAGAAAATGGGAAAACACTTTATTTTAGTGATATACTGGTATATAAATACTGGTTGAAATTACTATGGCGTTGAATGATATGATCTTGAGTGCAGGTGCCATGAGGGGAAATACTGGGATATTTCATCAGGGAAAATAAGGGGATATACAGGGTGAAATTACTGACAGTGCATGGGATCTTGGGTGAATCGGGACAACTTGGGGGAATTCGGAGATATCTGATCGAGGAAATGTAAGAGCGTTTATATGACATTGGGTTATATGATCTTCGGTGAATAGGCACAGCGGAGGAAAATACTTGGATGTTTGAAAGGGGAAATTAATGTGAAATACTGGGTGAAATTACTATGGCATTGGATTATATGATATTGGGAAAGCAGCACAACAAGGGGAAATATCAGGATGCTTCAGTGAGGACAATAAGGGGAAATACTGGGTGAAATTACTGGTGTACATGTGCACATGACATTGAATTATATGATCTTCGGTGAATAGACACAACAAGGATAAACATTGGAATATATGATCGAGGAAAATATGAGAGGAAATACTGGGTGAAATTACTGGTGTCTATGATCTTGGGGTAATAGGTACAACAAAGGCAAAGACTGGTATATTTGATTGAGAATGGGGAATAGTTCATTGAGGAAAGTAACGAGAAATACTGGGTGAAATTACATTGTCTTATATGATCTAGGGTGAATCTAGGGTGAATATAGGCACATCGAGGAAAGTGCTGGGATATTTGATCGAGAAAAGTGATATGGAATACTGGGTGAAATTAGTACTCCTTGGAACAAACACAGAGAGAGGCTCTATCCGAGCCTTGTGGTTTTTAACAGTGATTTATATCCAAGCCCACTGAGATAAGGCTGGTTTCTACTGGTGCTGCTTGTCACATCAAATTACAGTGGTCGGTGTCCTCTAGGGTAACCCTTCACCCTGCATACAGTCTCAGATATACAGATTTTGCACAAGCACAATGAAGAAACACATAATAATTGCCCTCAGATATCTTGTTTATGCTGCAGGTGGTGGATAAAGCTAAATATGATCCAATATACTTTTAGTAGGTATTATTACATATGTTCTAGTATTCTTGTGTCTTTTGGTAGAGCTAAGTCAAGAACATTTAACCCCTCCCGTGTGTGTGTTTAGATATTTGGCTTCATCAGTGCATACATGTACTGTGAAAGTACAACTTGCCTTAAACGGTTGAATGTTGGCATTGAGCCTTATTATTTAGTATCCATATCTACCTAGTAATTCACACATTTTCATATAGTTTATATTAGCACCTAAATCTACTGTTAGTTGGTATACGATTGAAAAGCTCAAAAGTCAAAGAATTGCTGTCGATTGAAACCATGATTAAGGAACACGAGCATTGTGTTCAATAAACAATGATCCTTGAACAATAAATCACAGGATGTTCGCTAATTATGAACATAAACTACATTCATGGACATTCATGATGGTCCGTTTATGATATAATAATTTTACACTAATTATAGCTATATGCAGATAACGGTCATACATGTAGTCATTCACACCGTGAGTTGAAATCCTTCGTCCAAATTGTAAAAATATAAATTTTGAATTCTATATGTAGTATTATACAATGGTAACATGGGCTAAATTCTGCATAAATACTCAATCCCACAGTCCTTTGTCTGCAATTCTAATATGCAGTACCATGGGCATGCATAGATACCCAATCACACAGTCCTTTGTCTGCAATTCTAATATGCAGTACCATGGGCATGCATAAAAACCCAATCACACAGTCCTTTGTCTGCAATTCTAATATGCAGTACCATGGGCATGCATAGATACCCAATCACACAGTCCTTTGTCTGCAATTCTAATATGCAGTACCATGGGCATGCATGAATATCCAATCACACAGTCCTTTTTCAGCATTTCTAATATGCAGTACCATGGGCATGCATAAATACCCAATCACACAGTCCTTTGTCTGCATTTCTAATATGCAGTACCATGGGCATGCATAAATACCCAATCACACAGTCCTTTGTCTGCAATTCTAATATGCAGTACCATGGGCATGCATAGATACCCAATCACACAGTCCTTTGTCTGCAATTCTAATATGCAGTACCATGGGCATGCATGAATATCCAATCACACAGTCCTTTGTCTGCATTTCTAATATGCAGTACCATGGGCATGCATAAATACCCAATCACACAGTCCTTTGTCTGCAATTCTAATATGCAGTACCATGGGCATGCATAGATACCCAATCACACAGTCCTTTGTCTGCATTTCTAATATGCAGTACCATGGGCATGCATAAATACCCAATCACGCAGTCCTTTGTCTGCAATTCTAATATGCAGTACCATGGGCATGCATAGATACCCAATCACACAGTCCTTTGTCTGCAATTCTAATATGCAGTACCATGGGCATAAATTCTGCACAAATACCCAATCTCGTGGTCCCTTGTCTAAATTATGCAGTAAAATAACCAGCAGAAATGACTGTAATCCTGCAAACACTCTATATACATTTACCTATCTACATAATTAATACATTACACGTGTATCTTATGCTACTGAAGTTATGAGATCAATTGTTACCGGAATCCTTCATCCAAATCATTTGGGCGCCAGACGATAGACCAAATCGATGATGATATACACCACAAGATGTTCAATTCCCTATAGTTACGAATAGTTTCACTGCTCTTTAGTAAACAAGATTTCCAGGAATGAGTACATTCTCAAGTGTACCTCACTGCAACCATGTCGACTTCCAGGAACACACACCATATTCACAGGGGTGTCATATCAAGGATCATCGGACAGATTTTTGATTTGTTATCATTGAACAACTTCACATAATCTGTTGATTTTGAAGTATGGTACTCATTCTCAGTAACTTCAAGATTACCCAGTATTCGTAACAGACACATGACAGAACTGTCATATTTGGTGGCACAACAGGCCATAATTCAGAATGCATGTACTGTTTTCCTTTCTCTCCAATAGCAGTCCTTCGATATTCACACGTATTATCTCCATAAGCTGGGAGAGGTATCATCAGCTGTCCTGGAAAATAACCTCACTCTACTATATCCTCGTTGATGGAATCCAAACTCATGTTGGCTAATTCGTCAACAGGAACCTGCCCACCTTCTCCATCCAGATGAAGTTTTCTGCAGAAAAAGTATCAAAGATGTGCTGTAGCATTCCGTGAATGTAAGAGTGTGACAAATGATGGCCATGAACATGGAGCAATACTATAAAAGCTTAAAGGTTTACTTATTCATTGATTAGTACATAGTACTGAGTATTTTGGCATGCGTTTTCATTGTCCAAATTAATAAGTGTAGGCATAAGTTCATCAAATACAGAGAAGTGTGACAGCTTACTATAAGACACTTATCAACTGTGTGTTCTGGAAGACTGGGCCTATCACGTGATAGCTGTTGCTAAATATAGCTTTGATTCACTCTCAGGATTGTGGGAGATTTTTCGTCGGCTGCTCTTTACAAAATCACTCTATACCGGCATGCTTTGAGCGCCAACATCTAGAAATAACTAGCTGAGATCGGCTGTTCCCGCAAAGCTATACACCAATCAGTATACAGCGGAGCACACGGAGGTGGAAAGGGTCTAAGTAGAAGCTGTCACACTTCTCTGTATTTTATGAACTTCTGGTGTTGGGTATGGATATTCAAGTGATCACAACAAGCGTAAATACCTGGGTGTAGATGTAGTTGGTCGTCTTTTCGCCGATGGTAGTCTCTGTGGAGTCACCTCAATTTGACGTTTACCTCGAACGTTTTTGCCTCTTCCAGCACCTATCTGTGCCGGTTTGATTTTCTTTAATAGCTCATCTATGGGGATGATCAAAAGTTCCTTCGGGTCAGTTATGTGACTATCAATGCCCAGGTCATATGCAACTGAGCCGTCGTCCGTCTTCCTGAGTCCGCCATTCTGAACGAAGTTTGGTAAATCTGCATGATGACAACAACCGGTGAGGAGATACTGGATTTGGCTGTTAATCAAACATACAATCTTGTCCAAAGCCGTTTTTGGAGGCAGCCATTGTCGTGGGTGCCGTATGTCCCCTTTCCTGTCTGCTCGTTGAACAGAGAGTTGTCTAACCTCATCGAATGACAGGTCCAATGATCTCAGAGGTGCTGGGCAATATAGTGATTTGATGAGATCGCTGTATGCATCTGTATTCATTGTGCATGTGTCTACCGATGGAAGAGTAGGATTTCCATCTATCTCAAACAGTGAGTCCCATCTCTGTGGAAGCTGTAGCATAATCTCCATCACCTTCTCATGGTTATATCCATGGTAGCTCGGCAAAAAGTCGTTCCCTCCCATGCAAAGGACAATGGCGGTTTTCATGGCAATGTATTTATTCCCCCATTTCGCCTCCAAATGTTCAATTAAACCAGTGATGAGGAAAACATCGATTTTTCCTTGAGGTTTCTGAAGGACAATGTAGATGGGCCACCTAAAGCTCCCCGAAGGTGTTCGTGGCCAATGGAGAGAAACTGCAACCAGGTGAATTGGCAAGGAGTCTATGTCACCTGATGTTACCAAACTAATCACGCATTCGCCATCTGCCATCTCAGACTTGATTTCCATTAGCCAGTCAACCTGCGACATTTCAGCTTCACCTTTACGTTGATGAATGTCATTCAGGAAAGACTCTGCAAGAAAACCATTCGGTGAAAATTCAGCACGAAGAGGAATGGAATAACGCTTGCATGCACAGGCTGGTCTTGCATCACACGAGCAAGCTGACATTGCCAACTCGCTATCCACATCAATAAGAAGATTTCTTCGAATATCCAGTTGTGACACCTGTGATGCTAAATATGACGAAATCAGCTTCTTCCCTCTCATTGAACCTCGGATTGCAATCTGACTGTAATTTCCGTCACTCAGAATTTCGTGTTCTTCCTGGAGATGTGTCAACGACTGTTGTTTCGACTTCGCTCGATTTCTCCGTGTTGCGGCTTTAAAGTCATCAGGTGTGAAGGAGTATTTCTCTTCACATATGATGAGATGTCTCAGCTTTGGAAGTTGTCGGAGCAGGGATTTTATTATTCCTGTTTGAACAAAGTTGATATATCCCTTCCCTGTCGAAATCTTGCCTTTGAATTTCACCCCAGCAAACTCCGTCAGACAAACTGTTGCTGATCGGCAGACTTCATCAGGCATATGATCCTTGTCCAGCATGACAAGACCCTCATTGTCCCACCTCTTCCAATGCTCAGCAACTGTGGCTATCGCCCCTGCATCTTCCCCTGAGCTAGCAATGAGCATCTTGGCTAGGGATTTTTTTATCCCAGCTGACTTGTTTGTTGATGTTTTGCTGCCATCTGGCTTCATTACTGCCTGACAGGTGTTCAGTCTTGAGCTTAGACAATCAAGACGTTTGCTTTCACGTTTAACCTTCTGTTTTCGTTTGTCCTCTTCTTTTTCAGACACGGTCAGAACTGTACTAAGCTGTGCTTGTGTGACTCTGTTTATTGTCACACCAGTACTCTTTGTAGCTTTGGCAATGAGAGCTGTTGGGCCCTTGACGTTTTCCAAGGATGGCACATCGGATGAAGTCAGGCCAAACAACTCTGTTTTTGCTGCGTACCGAGTTATCAGATACTCGCCAACACCATGTGTGTTCTTGTCCAAGATTGTATCAGGAAGCAGAACCGTCTCCTTTGAGTAAATGTTCTTTGGAACGGTATCTGTGCAACCTGACAAGGCATCGCGTCTCAAGAGAATCCGAGCTCCACGGGCAACGTACAGGACATCAGATTTGGACAGCAATTTGCCAAAATGGTGAAATTCTCCAACTTTGGTGTCGTCATTGGATTCAGATGGAGTCACGCTGCAGGTTCCGAATGACATACGCAATTTATGGATCTCCGAGAGATGGTCGACAACAGACATACGAGGCACAATTGAAGTCAGGGATGATCCAGGATGGAAGGCCTTCAGAGCGTCTCTATGATCGATTTCACGCTGCGTGTCCAAGGCATAGTTGTTATCGCCAACTCTGTGAGGGGTTGTGAAGACATTTCGTTTCAGGTTCTGGTGGAAAATGCCGGCCTTGTAGTGCTCATGAAGCAGATCAACACAGAACTTTGCATATCCAGTTGATGCATTGAGAAACGAGAATGCTAGGGATTTCTTGACTGCAGCTAGTAGAAGGGAATAGCCACATGGTCCACCTATGCGCTCTGCAAGGGATATCGCAATGATTTCATCTGCATGAACCATCATCTCTTGGTGAAGTGCAAATGTAGAGTTGCCAGTGATGCCATCTGAAACGAATTTTTCATAATCTGAATGCCACTTCCTTCTCACCTCACCCCATGGATCTGACTTGATATCATCATAGAAGACCCTGGCTTGACGTTCTGGTAGACTTCCGATGAACGAGATAATTGTGGCGAGGTGGAGAGCCAATCCGAGTCGTAAAATACACCTGGTTGCCTTGTCGATGTTATTAACGGAAACAAGCTTGTTGACATCCTTCTCATGATCTTCGTCTCTCATGTAGCTTATTAATGTTAGAATGCCCGCTGATTTGTAGCCTCGTAGGAAATTGCCGATTTTGGATTTCCGTAGATGCAACAAGGGGAATTCCGGTAAAAACGTGGCATACCTTGGGTTACTAGCAATTAGTTGAATCAGATTCTTTGCTATCTTTTGGTCTGGAGCGAATACTATCCTGTCTTTATTGTGTGGGTCTTGACTGTATCCAGCTTGGACACGCATTTTGTCTAACACCGCCTTCAATTTGATGATGTCATCGTCTCGTCCGATTTCTGGTGGAGGGTGTCTGCAAATAAGAGGGGGTGCTGTGTACTTCACAAAACTTGAGTCAGTCTGTCCATCCAAAACATCTGCTTCTGAGAGGTTGTTACTGCCACCATCGTTGGAAAAACTATGACAAGTTTCCGATGGCTGTGTTGTTTGGTCATCGATTATATATGGCGACATTGAATGAGAAAATATCTCCTGACTTGGAGACAGATGGCTGTCGTATTCAATATCAGACAGGTCCACTTCGCTATCTGTGGTGCCATCTTCCAATCTGATAACATCTGATAGGTTGCTTTCGGTACTTTCCTCATCTGATGTTTCCCTTTCGTCTTCTTTAGAAGAAAGACTTATATTATCTTCATCACCGGCCGCTTCTTCAGTCAACAAGTCTCGGAGCATGTTTTCGATGACGACATCGGTCTCCAGGCTTTCCTCCACGCCTAAATCAGGTGTCCTCGTCTTTGATATGTTGTCTTCAACGACCTTGCCCAAATGCTCTTGAAACTTGGGCAAGAGACATGCAGCCGCCCAGATGGACTCTTCCTGGAATAGATGCCACTGGTCCTGTTCATCATCTTTCAGAAATAGAAGTGATGGTTTGAAATCATCCCTCTCTAGATTGACTTGGTCTTTACAGGAGCAAGTCGACGAGCCATCGCAATTATCACCATGCCAGTCATCTTTGATGGCAGAGTTTTTTGGAAGCCCTTTCACTGTGATTGGCAATGTGCAGATTTGAGATGTCAGATTTTCCCCAGATATTGGATCAGTGTGGGTTGTCAACCGAACAAGGTTGTCAAGGAACAGAATGATGTGACACTGACGAATGCTGACTTCGTGGAGTTCTTCGATAGAAGAAAATCTTGATCTGTATACCAGCGGATATGGTTTGATGAATGTGTTGTAGTAACAGAAATCAGGATCGGCTCTCTTCCTCAGGCGGTTTTCTGCAGTTTTTAGTGATAGACTGGTCCCTGATTGCGATGTCACTGAGAATACTGTAGACAAACTGTTGTTGTTGATGGCCAGTTCGTCTGTGTTCATGTCCTGGATCAAGCCGCTGTAGTTCTTGTTGATTGTATTCAATCCGGAATCATGCAAACAAAACAAACGAGAAATGTTCCCTTCCATAAAGCGTCTGCCTGCATGTCGGAGACTTTCTTTGTTTATAAACATATTCTCCAACAAGAGCTGGATAGGAAGAGGGACATCATCACACCACTCTTTGCTGACATCACCTATGGTAACATCTAGTGGGCATTCCAGAAATTCCTTGTGTTCTTCAAAACAGGTGTCACATGGATCAGTGACCTTGTCATTTGTGGTCGGATGAGTAGCATCTTCAGGACAAGAAGACACAAATATTACTTTGTCAGTAATTTTCTTCTCGAAGAATAAATCCTGTGTTTGAAAACGTTGTTTGCTATGGTCTTTGCTTAGCAATACTGAACCTTTCTCTAGGTACACAATTTTACAAATCCCAGAATCGTGTAGTTGTTTAACATCAGACCGAATCAAACAGGCAACGTCATGCAGAACACGAGGCTCTACTTCATCACACTCAATAAATATGTTCAGGCCTGATTCTGTATGGCAATGTTCTGGACATGAAACGGCGACAGTGTTGTCAGTGGAGCTTGTAGAAAGGTGTGGTTTTATGAGCTCTCCAACCAGTTTTTCAATAACCTCTGGACGATGGGTACCAGAGTTGGTATTCAACAATATACTGCCGAGGGCCTCCGCTGTGTCTTTTCGTTGGATGTTCCTTGTAATACAATTTACAGACAATTTGTGCAGATGTTTTCCAAGATCAGTAGCAGAAATACACCAGTTGTAGTACTCCCATTTCTGCTTTGTTCGAGTTGTTGGTGTAGCAACTTTTGAAATCTTGTTAAATAAAGAGAAATTCTTTTCAAAGGAACATATTTTTTGCCACTCTTCACTAGAAAAGTGGCCTTTATATTCCTGGAATGCAAAGTACTCGTCTGAGAGCCCCGAGCTGCAAATCGCACTAAATTTTACAAGTTTGTCCGAGATGGAAATTTGGTTATACAGCTGCCATAGGCTTGTCGTTTCGGGATCTTCACGTCGATTTCTTAGATTTTGTGATGATTGTCTTGAAAGAATATTCTCTATGTCATCACAGATATTACCACAGAAAGTGTAATCCTCACAGTGGTGAAAGGCATAACGTAACACAGATCTTAAAGAGATATACACATTTCCATCATGTTTCTGCAGGCCCTCCTTGTGATGTCCAACTTCTCTCATAAAGTTACTAATCTTAATATTGCTATCAACTTCTTTCCTTCCTGCTCAGATTTTTTCAATAAAACTGTTCGCTTCAAAGAGCCGTACTTCGCCAACATCAACATTGTTTATGGATCCAATGTGATCAGCCAGTTCACAGAATTTACCATCCTTACATATTTTTACACTGGCAATTACAAGCGTCTAGTCCGTCATTCATAATCCAGCCGTCGTCCATTACAGAATATCCGCGTCCATAATCCAAAGACCTATTTCATATTCCATATAACAGTATTAGCACCAAATTAAAAAAGACAATCATAGTATACATAAACATAAGCTTGTTTCCTGCAAGAGAGAAGCGGTCAACAGTTTCCAATGATGCCGGCAAGACATCATGATGTTCCAAAAATATCAAATCCGTATCGCTGATCAGTATTCTTAATCCATAATATTCGTTGTAAAGTCGTCATCTAAAGAATGATGTATCTCAGTCACGCTTTGATTGTGACTGTTCATATGAGTACCATGAGGTTCTTGAAGTACATGGGTTCATACGGCCCCTAGCCCCGGGTTAAGCGGAATTAGACACAAGTTACGAAACGTAGCGCCATAGATCTTGCACGCTACGTTCGTATTTTGCTATCAGCATGCGATATGTATCGCCAAATTTGAGAAACTTTGAGTGGAGGCGCTTGGTGGAATAGCCCTGTTTTATAAGTTTCTGCAACAATGTTTTGTGACGTTGGTTAAAATCATCACATTTAACACAGGATCTAGCAAATGCTACTAAGCGAGATATGTATACGCCATATGCAGGTCCCACTGGAATATTACTATCCAAAAAGGGATAGTTTACGATGTCGAAATTGTAATCATCTCTTTTGTCATAAAGTCGACGAGAGAGAATGCCCAAACAAAGCCATCAGAGAAATGACTGTCTAACGAATGTTCAGAGTGGAAAGTAAAAGGAATGAGGGTGTCACAGGTGAACATGTCTTTAATAATTTCCTCATTGTTTTTTAATATTTCCTCCAAGTACAGGGTAGTACAAGTCTGTAGTTATTTCTAGACAATGTAGAAATATTAATATACACATAAACAAACTGTTGAGTTGAACTCCCAAAACAGCCATGTATACATGTGCACGTTTGATGTATTTTACTGATGTGTTTCAATGCTGTTTTTTATTGAAGTCAAATCACCCACTATTAATTCGCCCCCATCACAACCCTCCTGTATAGCAGATACTATAGTATCTTATTGCATGCCTGTCAACTACCCTGGAACATTTCCTAGCTTAGACATTAAACAGCCCGCTAAACATGCCATCAAATGTGGTAAGGCTGGGAGTACAAGAATGTGCCGTGTATTTTCTGTGGATACAGAGATAAGAATATATCAAGGGGAACAGATATTTATTATAAGTGGCTATGCGTCACTGGTAGGAGGGAGCATGTGTATAGGGCGGTGTGGGAGAACGAGTTGCATGGTATACTCTGTATGATTGTTGGTAACTATATGCCGTGAATTATATAATACTGTGTGAATATGCACCATAAGGGAATTTACTGGGGTATGTGAATCGTGACAGAGGATAAAACTGGGGGAAATACTTGGGGTATTTCATTGAAGAAAATAAAGAGAATAATAGTGGGTGAAATAATTGGTGAATATATGAATATATACAGATGATTAAAGAGAAATAGAGGAAAGACTGGGGACCTGGTCAAGATTGGATATGGATACAGATGTAAACAAGATATAACGAGGAACAGATGTTCAGTGGCTACTCGTCATTGGTACGAGGGAGCATGTGTAAGGCGGTGTGGGGTAAAAGGTTGCACGGCATACTCTGTAATGGCGGGAAATATTGGGGTACTTCATTGAAGAAAATAAAGAGAAATAGTGCAGAAATAATTGGTGAATATATGAATATATATATAGATGACTGAGAGAAATTGAGGAAAGATTGAGGACCTAGTCAAGGTTAGATATGGATACAGATGTAAAGAAGATAGAACGAGGAACAGATATTCATTGCCAGTGGCTATGCGTCATTAGTATGAGGGAGCATGTGTAGGGCGGTGTGGGGGAAACAGTTGCACGGCATACTCCTTAAATCGTCGGGAAATATCGGGGTACTTCATGGATGAAAATAAAGAGAAATAGTGGGTGAAATAATTGGTGAATAGATCAATATATATAGATGATAAAAGAGAAATAGAGGAAAGACTGGGGACCTAGTCAAGGTTAGATATGAATACAGATGTAAAGAAGATAGAATGGAGAACAGATATTCATTACCAGTGGCTATGCGTCATTGGTACGAGGGAGCATGTGTAGGGCGGTGTGGGGGAAACGGTTGCACGGCATACTCTGTAATGGCGGGAAATATTGGGGTACTCCATTGAGAGAAATAAAGAGAACTATAGTGGGGAAATAATTGGTGAATATATATATATGGATGATAAAGAGAAATAGAGAAAAGACTGGGGACCTAGTCAAGATTAGATATGGATACCAGTGGCTATGCGTCATTGGTACGAGGGAGCATGTGTAGGGTGTGGGGGAAACGGTTGCACGGCATACTCTGTAATGGCGGGAAATATTGGGGTGAGAACTAGTGGAGAAACAATTGGTGAATATTTGAATATATATATATAGATGATAAAGAGAAATAGAGGAAAGGCTGGGGACCTAGTCAAGATTAGATGCGGATCCCAGTGGCTATGCGTCATTGGTACGAGGGAGCATGTGTAGGGCGGTGTGGGGGAAACGGTTGCACGGCGTACTCTGTAATGGCGGGAAATATTGGGGTACTTCATTGAGAAAAATAAAGAGAACTAGTGGAGAAAGAATTGATGAATATATATATAGATGATAAAGAGAAATAGAGGAAAGACTGGGGACCTAGTCAAGATTAGATATGGATACCAGTGGCTATGCGTCATTGGTACGAGGGAGCATGTGTAGGGCGGTGTGGGGGAAACGGTTGTACGGCGTACTCTTTAATGGCGGGAAATATTGGGGTACATCATTGAGAAAAATAAAGAGAACTAGTGGAGAAACAATTGATGAATATATATATAGATGATAAAGGGAAATAGAGGAAAGACTGGGGACCTAGTCAAGATTAGATATGGATACCAGTGGCTATGCGTCATTGGTACGAGGGAGCATGTGTAGGGCGGTGTGGGGGAAACAGTTGCACGGCATACTCTGTAATGGCGGGAAATGTTGGGGTACTTCATTGAGAAAAATAAAGAGAACTAGTGGGGAAATAATTGGTGAATATATGAATATATATAGATGATAGAGAGAAATAGAGGAAAGACTGGGGACCTAGTCAAGATTAGATATGGATACCAGTGGCTATGCGTCATTGGTACGAGGGAGCATGTGTAGGGCGGCGTGGGGGAAAGGGTTGCACGGCATACTCTGTATGACCAGTGCCCATTGTAATACGATGGAGTGCCCGATCAAACCAACCAACCAACCATATACAATGAAACACTCCACAAACCACCACCACCACCCGCCACAGCCCTGTCTTTATAACCTGCAACTCCGACATTCCGTAGCCAGCCACCGTTCACAAAATACTCAGTGGCAGGAACGAATGATCAAGCATGAAAACTAGGCTACCACAAGGGTTGTGTTCTTTAAAGTGTACTTTCATGAAGTTTCACAATGAGCAACGCTAGATAGACGGGAAGGGTTGCATTTCGGGGGAGCGATTTGGACTTAATTTTTACACTTTACACCTTCCTCGGACTAGAACTAAACGAAACCACTCGTGGTATATAGAACCATAACTGAGTGAAATTAGACATTGATCAATATATTTTCTACGAACGATAAAGGTATTTCGACTATTCACGCGGACACTTTTTTGTGGACGACGGTTGATTATTGAATATCTGTTCTGATGGCAATAATTCTATGACTATCTGTCATGGAACCACAGCTCATGATAAGTGGGACTTGGTCCGGTCTACCACAGTCGGCACATACCCAATTCAATCCTTTTGTCTAAGAACAAATCTCAGACAATGATATTTTAAACTCTTGTCACACCGGTCTCCTTTACGCTCTGCCAACGGGATTGTTGAGCACTTGTTATGCATATGCAAAAGGAAGAGACATCGTAAATGTACAATATGGGAGTATGGTGAGAAATTATACTATGGTTTTGCTCATATTACGTACAAGTACAACATATTTGTACGGATAGAATGGCTATGAAATTAGCTACATAGTTATCCTGAAATATATTTCGCTCACGTGACATCAAACTGACACCATAATTTTGAAAATGAACGAAAACGGAATAATTGTTCTTATAACTAATAAATGAAATTAGTTTTCCCGATGATCTTCCCGTCTCATTTGGGACATTTTGTATTGATTAGATAAGAGTGATATCGTAATTAGGATATGGTAATTAATGGTTTGCCTGGTCCTTCTGTCATTTTGTTAGGACACTGGGCAATTCATTGGTGTATCAATTGATGCAAGAGTATGATACAATCAGAGTGAATTTGATCGCGAAACATGCGTACCCCTCACCTTTTATATTTTCCATTGCTTCCATGGGACTTTAAGAGGTTTAGTGCTCTTCGGAACAAAACTATGTAGAACCTGTGAACTTTTGTCAGAAGACTAGTTACGAAATGTAAACGTTCCTAGAAATTTACTAGATGATACTAAGCGAAACCATGGAATGGAAACATTGGCGAATATTCCACCTTGTGTCTTGCTTTAATGAGTGCTGAAAGTTTAAATTTTGTCTCAATAGCCAGATTGATGAAAGGCATTATGGTTTCACTTAAAGTGATCGCTTAAAATTTTTCGAGTTTAATAACTTTTGCTTTGCAAAACGAAACTGTTTTTTGAAACAGATGATATTTACTTTAAAATCGAGTGGAATTCTGAAACCCGCCCACATAAATTGTGTGGGCCAGGCGTAGACCACTCCCGCCGCAGAAAAGGGAAGATATATGTTTACGAATTTAGCTGAATTTCGCAATTGAAATACCTGAAGTGCAGACGTCTGTGCTTATATATTTATACTACTATGCTTCCTGTTTTATCCATTAAAATTACTACAGATAATGAAGAAAGCCTGTCTATAACTACAACTGACCATATCTGAGTGACCGAGCGAAGTTCTTACATCTCTCGTTTTACCCGTAGAAAAGCGAACTTAAGGTTAAAATACACTATTGATTTGTCTCACTATTGATTTGTCTCATTACGCCCCAGGTTAAACAGTTTCAGTTCGCCCCTGGAAAACCGACCTTCTCGTATCTTAGTCTGGAACTACATATACCGTCCCACTTCCTGGGAAATGTACCAAACCACACTGCAATCCGATAAATTTTGAGAACGCAAACTGTGTTCTGAGACGAGCACTTTTCATCAGCCTGTGCTGGTCACGTGGATATCGTCGTTTGATTTTGTGTTGTACAGAACACAGGGTCGCAACTGTCATAAGTTTTTCAGGAAAACATCGATACTTATTAAGTAAGCGGAACACTCTATAATTTAGCTATGATATCATCCAATAATCAAACTGAGCATTTAATGCGGAATATTCTTACCACGAACATAGACCTTTGGCGGAAGTGACGTCATTTACTGCATTTTAACCTAAAGGAAGGAAAACTTTTAAAAACTTGACACCACAGATAGGGTATTATCTGAAGCAGTACTGAGGGTAATATTATAGCCAAGCTCCAAAGAATAAATAGTTCTGCAGCTAATGTTGTAACCCACTTCTCGTCTTTGGAATCAGTGGAATATGACAGCCCTAATGCGCTAAAATATCTTACAAATAAAGTTGAGGAGTAATTCCCCATGTATGTGTACCACGTCATGTAGGACAATCAAGGCAGATATTGACCTAATTATAGGCTTATCAAGGGAGAAAACTCCGTTATTGATAAGTCATTTGCAGAACACTGAGAGCTAAAACAGAAGTGAATTTGTGTTGTTTTAGCCTGCGAATACAAGTAAAAGTGCTCACTGGCCGGAAGATTGGTTGCATATTTAACGTAAAATGATCTCAGACTGAAATCTTTCTCCATGTTCATCGAATTACAGCAAATTGCGGAACATAACAGAATATCCCCCCGGCCAACCGGACTGACAAACTTGTGGAGGGGGCAGGGTGTTTTCCGAGCTATTTTTAGTAATTACATAACTGTGATATCTAGTATTATCCTTCCTCAGGATCCTCTAACAAGAAGAAATGAAAATTAATTGCTAAATTATGATCATCGTAGATTTGGAACCGCATTTCTCAGATGGAATACACAAATATATGATAAAAACACATATTTCAAGTCTATCGTTTAGGATTTCCCTTATTCCTTGTTTAAGTAAATTTTGGAGTGGAGTAAGTATATTTTACTTAAACAAGAAAAGAAATCTAAAAACTTTCTTAAAGTTTAACTTATTTTGAGTAAAATTATCTTATTTCAAGAAAATTTTAGAGCTTTATTTTAAATAGGTAGGGTATTTTTGGCAGTGTAACTTTTGTTGTGTTCCGCTTACTTAATAAGTCTCGATTTATTCCTGGGAAAAAATGTGACGGTGGAAATGTGATCAAGGGAAATGAGGATGATTTTAGAGGTCGTTGATGGGTCGAGATTTTTGATGGGGACGGTAGATATTACCCATTTCTATGCGTCATTGGGGCAAGCGGGCACATGTATGGTGGTGAGGGGGAACGGGATGCACTGCATGACTAGTGCCCTCATCCCACGATGGAGTACCCAAGTAAGACCAAACCATCCACTCATATGAAATATAATAATTGTGACAATCTACCAAAATATTTCGTGGTCAAATGACGTACAGACCAAAGTGTCTGATCAGTTGTTTTTTTTCCAGAACGAGAAAATAATCTCAAAAGAACAAAGAATATATTGACGATATGGCGTTATTGTGACTCCATCATATGAGCAAACAAGGGGATGTCATATTTGTTGAGAAGTCATATTTGTTGATAGAACAAACCTTGAAAATGATTGAAAAATATATATTGAGGCTGTCCAGAGTTCTGTGGATCGTTAGTCCACCAAGACCACACTATTTCCCCAGCTATACCGGGTTAGTCCACCAAGACCACACTATTTCCCCAGCTATACCGGGTTAGTCCACCAAGACCACACTATTTCCCTAGCTATACCGGTGCCCGACAAGGAGACATCGGCACAATTTGTTCAACATCTACTGAAACGATTCAGAATTTGATAAATCACCCGGCAAAGATTTAAGATGAAGCAATAACCCATCTACTGTACGCAGAGGAACTTCGAATGATCTAAGAATCTCCAGAAGGTCTGCAACATATTCTTAACTCACTACAGCGTAAAACGGCACGTGTAAATCAATTTTGAACAAACTAACACTATGACAATACGACATAACTACAGAAAACAACGAACTTCGATGACTTACTATATCAACAATGCAGTTTTTCTCTTCTAATGTTCCAAGGTATTTGTGCTCGGGTGGGTGAATGACTTGAAAGGTTGAGTTTCTCTCCTTCCATACTAGATCTCAAATTGTATCATGTAATATGTACATTGTTATGTCATTAATTAATATGTCATATGTATTTGTCATACTTTGTACTTTCCTGTCGAAGTCGAGCGGTAAACTTTGAATGCTTGATTGATTGATTAATCGTCGGATTTAAGCCGCATATATAATTTTCAGTCGCGCAATGATGTTGACCTAAATATTTACCTCAGTTTACAACAAATCTAGTTAGAAAATGTTCGGTCATACAACCTTTTCGTGTTTTCTCTAATTTTAGCAATTTATCCTAACCTGTGCTAATCAAGCGTGTTTTTAGTAGAACGGACAATTGACATTTTGGCTTATGTTTTGAAATGATTTCTTTAGCAGTCTAGCAGTTAGAAACAAAATCGAGGGAACTATGTTGTATTAAAAGTCGGCCCCTGCACTGGTGCACCGGGTGACAATATCCAGCATTTTACAAATAGCGGCAATGCAAATCAAAGAATTTGAACGCGGACTATCAGGCGATGTTTATTGGAATCGAATCTCGATAGGCTATCTCATTTCATGATGTGCGTTTCGTGCACTATGCCGGGTACATGTAGTGAATTTTAGAAGCGTACTTCGCAAATTAACTCCATCGGATGGGGTGTTTCCTTTTATATAAAAGCAAAAGTCACTTTCTTCATTACTGGGCGGCGTGAGTTAAATAGATAATTCTTATTTCTCGGCAGTCTTCAAGATGCAGATTATCAGTGCCTCTTACGCTTTTTCTCAAAGAGATTTATATGCGTTTTTCCGTTTTTTCACCGCAATAAGTTTACGAGTACAGCAGATACAAAGAAACGCGCAAGTATCTTGAAAATTGCCGACCCTGATGACTATCAAACGAAGATAGCGTGTGTAGTAATTAAATGTTGGATTTCAAAGATCAGATGTGCCCGAGTAATATCCGTGTACGTCAGTCCGCTATATAGTATCGCGAAAGAGCTTAACACAATGAAGGGAAATATATTGACTTCAAATGTTTGTCTGAATTTTCCTACAGTTTGGTTTAAATCTATCCACCCAGAACTGACCAAGGTACCACTTTATGCATGTCCAGATATCCCTGAATATATTTAGCATGTCTTTGATGATTCCTGAGCTGGATGTGGAACGAGTAAATCGCACTTGCGGCGTCCATCCTCACATACATACAGACTGCAACCACCGTTGCATAATATCACTATTTTGTTAGTCATTTAACATATATATATATATATAGGTTGATAAGTCGTCTTGCCGATTTTATGAATACAAACTTGCCTTCCAGAATCTCAAATCTCAAAACTGGGTTACTACATGTGTATCATCTCATTGCTTCAGTTTGAGCCGGTGCTAGGGATCAGTCAGTGTGTCAGGTGAACAATCAAAATAAGAACGTGGCTATTTCACATGACGTAGTGAGTGTCTGGGATATTTTGGGCTTATACATGATCGTACAAAGTCAGATTCAAAGCTGGTACTAAGACCTGCACCTCCAAGCTTCTTCCAATTATGTTGACGAGAGTCCTCCAGGAGAAAGGTATTGCGCCACTATTTGGTGGATGTTGAGGTTATTAATAGTATCAGTGTTCAAGAAAACTGATCACCGATATATTAATGTCAGAAGCCATAAATCATCTTTAGCTCTACTACATACAAGGGATGTTTCTTTGTTGACAGAGTTGCTTGACATTCTCATTAATGATCTCTATATGTGAAATTTGGCAAAAGAATATATCAACAACATATAGCTATTTCAATGAGTACTAATTGTGCACCCATTTTGGCTGGTGTTTTTCTGATTTCTTTTGAATACGACTATATGCAGGTGCGCCAAAAGACACATCTTTTCAAAAACAGTTTCTTCTTAGTCACCAAATGCTACAGAGACTTTCTTTTCGCCGTAGATAATCGCTATATAAATGACACAGTGAAGGATATATATCAACCTCTACTGGATTTGAAGGAAACTACATATGGACTCTAACGGCACATCATACTTCGACCTTTATGTCTATAAAAATTAAGCAGTCCTTCTTTCTCCTTGACTTTACGACAAAAGAGATGACTACTATTCGACATCGTAAACTAGCCCTATCTGGACAGTAATATTTCAGTGGGACATGCATATATGGCGTATACATAACTCGCCCAGTAGCATTTGCAAGATCCCGCGTTAAGTGTGACGACTTTAATCTACGTCACAAAACATTATTGCAGAAACTTGTAAAACAGGGCTATATCAACAAGCGCCTCCACTCAAGTTTCTCAAATTTGGCGATACATATCGCATGCTGATAGTACAATACGAGCGTAGCGTGCAAGATCGATGGTACGTGTTACGTTTCGTAACAGACGTCTAAGTCCGCTTAATCCGGGGCTTGAGGCCGTATAAACCCATGTACTACAAGGTTTTCGTAGTATTCATATGAACAGGCACAAGCGTGATTGAGATACGTCATATTTTAGATAACGACTTTTCAACGAAAATCATATGCATCAGGAATATGATCAGCGATACAGATTTGCTATTTTTGGAACATCGTGGCATCAGGAAACTTGCCTATTTTTTGGATATTATGATTTCTACTTTAAATTTGGTGCTAATACTATTATAGGAATTACGGTAGGTCTCAGTACCGCTTATGCCGGTGCTAGGGGCCGTGTTGTCATGTCATCCAAGTTGCCACATGAACAGGTACAATAAAAGCGTACCTGATATACAACACATATCACGAATCGTTAGATTCTTGGTATGTGCTTTAGAATAGCTTAACCAGAAGACTATACTGTGAAGTCATGTGGCTCTGCCAGTATGTCGGCACCTCTTCCCACTTCCCTTACATGCGTTGTAATTTGTATTATGGACGCGGAAATTTTTTAATGTACGACGGCTAAATATGGAATGACGGACTAGATGCTTGTATTTTATCATCTAAGTGTTGAAAGCCCGATATTTGCAGGTCATGATGAGGTTGGAACTGATCAGTTTTTGGGCGGACTTATCCTTCTAGTTAAATTTGTGTTAAATATACTCAATAATCATGCGGTTCCTAAATACAATACATACACATACTCAAGCAAAAAAATGCATGTTTTTCTTTCCGTAGGAGAGCCCGACCGAGAAAAAACATCAGTCTCAGGTTAGCTTGAAATTTGTAATTCGGAATGTATGGTAACGCCATCGTGAACACCAGACAAATATGCGAAAAGAGCAACGTAATGGAAGCAAGTCATTCTAATGTTTCTTTCTCTTTCGCATATTTCAAAAAGCGAGATGTAAACTGGATGCACTGAATAATCTGTATCGATTATGCACACGACGAAAAGCATTTTAAATAAAGATGAGCAGCTGTGGATAATGCTGATCTCTCACCACTACGTCAGATATGTTTGTTCATACTTTGCGGATATAGATTAGTGCTGTAACATCCAATCTTAATCTGACCAGTCGTCTTCCAGCTCACGTAGAATATATTTTTGTTAAATAAATTATCTGGCATCTTGTCAATCGATGCCTCTTGGAGATGATGCCCAGGACATTGACTTATCATTGATCGGTGCATGTAGGTGAAGTGAAATAAGCGTCGATGCCGACATATGATATGCAGCCATCGTCCCTATAGCAACACAGTTTCGATGAAACTGCCAGCACAAAAATCAGCGCTCAAATATGGATATACCAGCAATGCCGATGTGATGTTCGGAGCTTATAACGTACCAAGAATTAAATCGGTATGAAAATGGAATCAAATGTGTTGTTCGGTAACACCAAAGTCCTGGTTAAACCAGACCTCTACATCGCAAAAACAATTATTCCCAATTAACCACCAAGCTCAATTGGCAAATAACGTAACGTGACTTTGTCATAAAAAAGCTTTTGCATAGATAAGCTGTACATGTCACGCATCTTTCACTTTCTTTGCCCTCGCTATTTCACTTGTCTTAATACCATTTGACGTAAATGCTGATGTAAATTGTTTAAATTACGTTAATCTTCTATGTACGTTATCACAAGTTTCAGCTCCAACACTTGCTGTTATGTCATCATGCAGTGTTTTGTACAAATGTTCAAATCCTCTATGAATATTGATATGTGACGGAATCAATATAATCTTATACCTACTCTGGCCCCCTGTTTAAATAAGCAAGATTAAACCAAGTCGTTAATGCCAGAAATTGACAACTTTTTGCCCGTCGTATCATGTATAAATATCACTACTCATAACTTAACACTCACATCACTCGTGAAGATTACACCAAGCGTTAACTCAGCCTCAAGCCAGTACCTTCCAGAATCTGTGTATACCATGCTGCGCTTTGCCGTACTCGCCGTGTTTGTGTCCGTGGCTGTCGCCCAGACGAAGTTCTGCTGTGCACCTGATCAGTGGGAAGGCTATGTCGGATTGGTTGCAGGCACTGTTCAAGGCAAGACCGCTCACCTGGTCAATGTTAGTATATACACGGAATGCTGCAACATGGCATTGCAGTTCTTATTCTTCCTGATATAACTGAGAGAATTAATCATGTTATTGTTCTGAGTTTCTTATCATTTAAAATATTGTTTCTCTCTATTGCTTGTATTTGAGGAAACCCTGTATGAATACATTATTTTCTGCGATATAACTAGCATAATTGCTAAATATACTTCAACTTCATATTTATTTTATAATCACTATCGCCAATGCTGGTTCAATTTTAAAGGGCAGTTCCAGACTATCATACGACTACACCGACTCGATGATGGCAGCCACTAGCGTAATCACGGTTGACGGAACGATGCAACAGGTTAAAATGATCCAGAATTACCAAAAGGTAAGCGATAACATTTGACAAGATCCCTTATCCCAAAGGGAGATATTCTGTAAATTCTGCACTGCAAACAGACATCCGAGGCGCACAAAATCTATGGAGTCTCTGTTGCCAAATTTTGCATGTCAACAGCCAAATCAATAGCGGGCTGAGGTGCAGATATCTTAGGCCTAACTCTTGATCCTGTGATGATATTTGAGGAATGCAGTCAGAATATCGGAAAAAATTTGTCAGTACGCCAGCATTTTACCCGCCACCATGGTAATTTGTACATAAGACATGCGTTATTGCATCAGTTCATGCAGAAATGAGGAGACGCACCCACTGCCCCCCCCCCCCAACCGCTATGAGATACAGGAATCGAAGGACAATTTGAAGATCTTCTCCTGAACCGCTGAACCGAATGACGTAAAACTTGGCACACATGATCGATGGATCGAGCTCTAGGGAGTGTAGAAGCCGAATAAGTCTAAAAAGGTTGCGGTGTAAAACAAAATGGCCGCCATCGACCAATCACATTAGTGGGCTTTTCAAATACTGGAGGGGCTATAACTCTGACACTACGGAAGGTACAGTTTGTTGCATTGTATTCTCCAGAAGCAGCTCTTTCGGAAGTATGCCAAGAATTTCAACGTAGCTTCAACAGTTTTGCCGCTATTCTCGAATGTAAATCGCCAAAATTTGCGAATTGATGGAAGAACTGCCATTCTTCCACCAGATATAATGTGATTCGTGCAGTAAACACCGTCTCACCGTTGGAGCTGAAACTTCACATAGGTATTGGGGAATGTGAGATATAATGCATGTCGAAGGAAGAAGCCGATTTGTCAGGTGCTTTGGCGGCCATTTTGGACTTACCTGAAACCTTCCAAGATCTTCTCTGGAACTGTTGAACCGATTAACCCCAATCTTGGTACACATCATGGACGGGCCAATGTCTCTCAAAATAAGTCATAGTGATCAATGCCATTTCATCGAAAAATCTAGATTGTCTGGACTGTATCTTGGCCCCTTGCATTGCCACTCGCGGCTATATTTTGTTATTATTATTATTCTTAGGTATATTTCATAATTGTTACAATCATGACTTAACTTACTTTCTCGTCGCTTTCTATATACATATAATAATGCGTAGGTTACACAGAAAAGTTAAAGCGGTCAGAAGCCTGTGGCACAGTTTATTTGAGATATTTGATATAATAACATGAGAATGATCTCTCCAGCGCGCGCACACAAACACACACACAGACCAAATACAATAAAAGGAATATTGTAACAACATACCATTCCCATATCATGAATACCAACAGAAAACTAATGGACTGTATGCCCATCGAATCGGTCTAATCTCTAAATCTCGAGTACATTATGTAAAGCTTTCTTATTTATTGATATGAAGCCAAAGGCCCCCACTTCCGTTTGGAGAGCACCTCATTGTTATTTCTCAAGGCTATGTATTTCTCCATGTCTCTCCTCTTTAGTATCATCTGTTTTACTTCATCGAAACTCGGCTTCACATTTCGACATCGGCAGGCGTATATGTAGTTAATCAGCCATGAATTAACATTGCACATAATAACCTGGGATACCGACAGTTTCTCCATGGAATTACAAGGCCCACCGCCCAATTCTAGAGGTTGCTCCAGACATCCTTGGAATAGATACAGTGGTAAAATAACTGAATGAGGGTTTCTTTTTTCCTGACCACAGAAAGTACAAGAATCGGAATCGGTCCCACCCCACAGTTTCAGAAGATAAGTTATGACTGGGGTCCTTTACCTCATATTTTTCCAGTAATCATTTTTATACAAATTTTACACACTTCTGTCTAAGTAATCTTGTATATATTTCTAGGTCTCTAAAATTTTTGTTAACGGTTTCTGTTACCGTGGGATAAAACCAGATTCCGAGCAATTTAAAACCTCCCGGATCCCATTTGATTCTATAATGCGGCCAATGCTTGACTGTACTTCCCTTCCTCAGTCCTATCCATATAACCGTTGATTTATCTACATTTAACCAGAGACCAGACGAAGTTGCGAACATCTACAAGAGATCCATGGTTCTTTCAAGTGACTCTAGATCCGTCCAGTATAAGAGTAGTGTCGTCTGCATATTGCTGGATTTTTATTTCAGAATTTTTATTCCCTGTATTGCGTCATCTTATTTAATAGCAATGGATAGTATCTCTGCAACAAGAATAAAGAGATAAGGAATCTTGGGTCCCCCTGTTGACGGAGAAATCCGGAAATAAATCCATTATTCATGACACCGCCTTTTGATTGATTCTGGAAGGTTTTTCTATCCACCGGCCAAGTCGACGCCGAAATTGAAAGAAACAAGCGTTTTCTCCATATAGACCCAGGAAACAGAGTCGAAAACCTTTTCAAAATCTATTAAAATAAAAGACCTCGTATGTCATTTTCCTCTGCGTAATTCACTAGATAAAAAAACCCCTTCCCTTAAAACCCTTTGACGCTTCGGCGATGGTTGATGATAAAACTTATCGGATTTTGTTGGCTTTACTAGTAGATATAATTTTATAGTCTATGTTTAATAGACATTTGGGGTGACAGTTCTTTAAGAATTTTCTGTTCTTACCTTCTTTTGGTAAGCATGTAATGTATCTTTGTTGTAGGTTTGAAAGTCTTTCTGTTTCAAATTCCTTAATCGTTTGACATGAGCATGCACGTTCATTCAACTTTACGTCGTTCACTTATCACAGTTGTTCGTTAATTATTTGACAGTGTTATGTTCATTGACTTGACATTATTTACTTGGCAAAACTTTTCGGTGATCTTTTGACAATAGCATGCCGTTTCGAATTATGTATTTTTTTGCGGCGTTTGAGTTCCATACATATGGATATCTTGGCGGTGGTTCTGTGTGCATAACCAGTTTCTACAATAATGTTTTGTAATATGTTCTCCCCCAGAAAATGACGTACATAATCGTAGACAGTGTTTGTACCCCAGTCCAGCTTACGGGAGACATGAAGAAGATGTGTGTGCCAGGTAGGTGATACTGTCGTCGTTTAGTTATGAATAACAATACCGAGCAAACTACAATCTCAAATATCATTCGTCTAGACACGACGAACATTATATGATTGTCCATCTGGTGTCTACTGCTCAAAGAGACTCGCCTATTTCACGTTCAATTTAAAATGTAAAAAACTACGTGTCGCCCTATCATCTCTGTTATCTACGGTAATACGTACAGAAATTACGTGGAGAGACCCCCTATATTATACGATAGCATTTGTGGGACAGTTTTGTGTATTTACCAACCCCTGGAATAATATTACTTCATAGGTACACACGAAATGTGTATGAAAATTATTGCCAAGTGAACTCAAACAGGTCATTATGGAAGGTAGTATGTAGAAAGTGGTAGATTGGTCAGAAATATATCTGTCCAGAATATCTCAATACTCCAGAAGTGTAGTAGTATAGTTTATCGCAAACAAGACGTGAGGTAGCCCTTTTTTCTAAGAAAAGTAAGTCTGAACATGGTTTGCTATCAGTGGCTTTCTTCAGGTACAGATATAGATATAGGTATTTATATAGTTATTTATCATTCACGCTGTCCGGTGAATATTCAAAGAGGTAGGTCGACGAAGGAGTTCGCATGAAATCATATGGATTGAGAATACTGATCAGCTATACGGATTTGAAATTTTTGGAACATCATGATGTCTTGCTGGCATCATTGAACACTGTTGACCGCTTCTGTCTTGAAGGAAATTATTTCTATTTGAAATGATAACCTATCATTACATTTCGCCATATTAGCGCATCCAAACAAGAACGGATGTATGTTGATGGAATGTCGTTTTAAAGAATTTGACATAAGCATTGTTAATTAGAAATGAAACCCACTCTTATCGAAATCTACCCTAGATTATTTGTAAAAATAGCACAGATATGCATTGCTGAATGTGGTACACTCGAACGTGAATACTGATAGCTGATTCTAATAGTCTAAAATTTCATGGTATATACAGTTAACATATTCGTGATTTTGCTCTTGGTAAAGAAATTCACCCCACAGTTGTACCGACAGTCATCATCTCATTGAACTCGCTCTCATGCGTCACATTTGAATTGCAAGATATTGCGTAAATATTGCTTTTCAGACAATGCGGTATCGACTGGCAGAGTCTACTACGGCCAATCTGGGTCAGGTTTGACAGCAGATACATATATGTTTCAAGGTGGACCGGAGATCACGCTGTACGCCTCCGTCACCACCACCAACCCATGCCTCCCGATAGGCGCGGTTATGTTCGGCACAAGCAACCAAGGTACGCATCAGTTGGTTTGTTATTCATCATGCTTGTTTTGTGTAGCATGAAATGTATTTCTTCGCACGACCAATCCGTACAAGAGGACGATAAACATGACAAAACTGTTAAATTGAATGGCGAAAACGTTACTCGGATGACCCTCTGCGCTAGCCAGTTTATTGCTAAATTATATATTTTGATACATTCTAATTGGGCTATAGAACCTATATATATGTAACCAAAGCCAGCGGTACTGTGGTGAAATCTCAGCAACTAATCATCAACAAGCCAAACATTTACTAAAAATCAGCCAGTCTCAAGGTGTATTCCATGCTACGAAGATCTCACGGTGAAACATATTCTTATCGAATGCATAGATTTTAAGATTGTAAGAGATGCTTTTTATCGAGCGACTACTTTGGAAGATCTTTTTATTCGGGTGAGGGAGGATTACATCTTGGATTATTTGAGAAATCGGTGTGTTGCATTAGTTTTAATGTTAATGTGTTGGATTACTAAGTTATTGGCCTGAATACATAGAATTTTGTTTGATCGTCGCCATATATCTGAAATATTGCTGAACGCGACATTAAATCTTACTTCTCTCTCTCTCGCGTTATGTAGGACAATCAAGGCAGATATTGACCTATTGTAGGCTTATCAAGAGAGAAAACTCCGTTATTGATCAGCTATTTGCAGAACGCTGAGAGCTGAAACAGAAGTGAATTTGTGTTAGTTAATCCTTAATTCTCTCTCCCCTGTTTAGAAACGGTTTAATCACATAACTGATTGTGTCTGTTTCGCTCTAGTTGGCACGGTCCAGACTTATGGATTCGTGAACAGCACGACAGGTATTAAGGACCCCAGTGTATTTACTCCTCCAAAAAGCTGTGGCAGCGTAAAGGCTGTGGTAAGTATATCCACAGTATAAATTATTTCAAACTAATTTCTTTGTCGCTGTCACTGGATATACATACTACAGAGGAGGGGGACACAAAAATGTCGAATACCATAGTTGTTTTGTTGTACAGAATATTCAATGGAACATTTTGAAGAACATAAACTTTGTATATCGTAGACCACTTAAAGTGATCGTAGGTTTTGTATACACTTCCATGGATAGTAATATTCCTGAAGGACCTGCATATGGAGTGTACATATCTCGCCTTGTAGCATATGGAAGAGCTTGTCAAAACATTGAAGATTTTAATCACCACAAGGCATTGCTACAAAAACTCCAAGTTCGATAAATTCGGTGATATATATCATCTGCTGATTGCGAACAATAATCATAGTGTTGAAAATATTTGGCGCTTTGTCTTGTAATTTGTATCTAATTTCGCTCAACCCGGGCATAGGGGCCGTGTACACGCTATGTGAAATACATCTCCGTAGTGTTTATATGAACCGTCCCAATCAAAGCGTAACTGAGATACTCATCTCGCAGATGTTCAAAAGAACATTATTTCTTTTCAGTCGAAACAATATCGTGACATCACTGTTCGGCACTCAACGGATATTGAATTTTGATACAGATTTGATGAACAGAATATTAGTGGATCTTGTCGGCATCATTGAAAACTGTTGACCACTTTTATCTTTCAAGTAACTCCAATTTACCTTTCATCACTCGGTTATGGTGATTTAGATGATAATATTATTAATGAAACCGGACTTCGGATTATGAACCTTTGGAAACTCTTAGACGACGGCTGTCAAATGAATGACTAATCTGGCGCATTTATTGTTCCTTGATGATACATATCAAATCAACTTGCCATCATTTTCCACATTATCCCTCCAATCAATTCATTGCATGTAAAATGTAAAAGATAAGGGTTTGAAATCAATTGGTGCTCAACAGTTCATACCCATTCTCCATGCTTTTCAAGTTAGATAGTGCTGAACAGGTCAACTTGTCTTCGGCAAAGAGAATGTAGATTTATATATTCCCTCTCCATGCAGCGACTGACACACAGGCGAAGGTCCTTGATGATCAGCTTCATTTTGAATGTTACAGAGAGATGTCTCCATCTTGGATGATGCTGTGATGCTTAACTACATGAATATGATGATGACCTCAGCTTGAGCAGACCAATGTATGCCATCACCGTGAGAACTCAAACAGCAACACGCGTTTACTGTCAGCATTATTTCAGTGAACTTCGGCCGATAATAAATGGCAATTGATCCAATGTGTTCCATTTCGTTTGACGAAACCGTGTTGGTTTTTTGGCGATAAAATTCTCATCAAACTCTTACATTTGTTGGTGTACAATTCCTTTGAAACTACATGTTCTATATGTATTTCTCCACTTTTCAAAATAAGGATTACCTTAACTCGTTCATAGATCTGGATAAGGATCATTAACTACTGTCCGCTAAAAGTACATGCAAAGGTTTATGAAGAATTTCCAAATATCGTTCGAGTTTCAATCGCCAATTTCCTAGAATTTTTTACAATGCGAGTGATTTCGATTTTAGATAAAAATGTTATTACTCTGCCATAATGCCACTGTCCTTACTGGTATTATACCAGTAACGATCGCTTGAAGCGAATTTATTTTTCAATCTGAAATAATTTTGAATGATTGATTTTTTTTGTAGAAAGCATCATTTATTTTACAGTTTTGTTCAACGATGCTCGATGGGCTTTTTTTCAGACTACAAAATGAATAGAAGAAACATCACCACTCAAGGAAGTGAGAAGTTTCATGGGAACGCTGCCTTATTGTTCGACACACTGTTCTAAGCCAAATTCAGATATGCTGTCGGATTCACACTTCGTTCGTTTTCAAGTAATTGCGGGATCTCAAGCAACCATAGTTATTGATTTATTAGTATGTAGTTAGTTGAACACAGATCACAGTTGACCAATGGGATGTTTCCGTGAATCGTTTTCTCTTTAACCACGCTTTATTTTCTCAGTTTCGTGAGTGCAATCTATGGTTCGTGAACCAAAATCGATTACAGATTACTTTTAAAAACGAATATTTCATCCGTACAAGATGCGACGACAACCAATCTGTTTGTTTTGTTTTTTCTCTAAAACGCGACGATATGTTAATAAAAAGGTATAATGCTCATGGGTTTCTGAAAAGTTAAAACTGGCCCATAATTCATAAATAATTGAGTGATGTACATATGTTACGTTAGTCGCCGGTGCTCGGTAACGCTAATTTATTAATTCTCGATTTTTTCCCAGAGTGAAAACAAAAGAAAAACGCAATAACATCGATCAGCCCAATCCAGTGTTGAAAATTGGACAAAGTGATTTTCGAAAATCGCGGCTTTTCGTAGAATTCTCCAAAGTGGCCGTTTGATCTGAGTCGATAATTAAAACCGAGTCTTAATCTAACTCATCGTCGCATATCCAAGTTGTACACTACACGTGTCGCCTTGGCTGAACACATTATCTAGTCAGAATACGGGTTTAGTGATATTATATTTGTCACCTATTTGAAAGAAATTAACATCAATACAACCACTACTTGCCTTATTTGGAAATCACATCGACAAACACCAAAGAAAATCTTCGCTGCACGGTGCTGGCAAGCTCCTATATTAATTAGCTATATGATATCACGTATGTTTCCCAGTTTGAACAATTTACTCTATTCATTAGGTCAAGGTGAATGACGGAACGTTAGTGTAGTATTTAACTTTTGAAATGTGAAGATGAATCTAACTCAACATGTGACCCCTTTAATGATTTTTGGGCAGCACTGTTTGTGGGCAACACGGTTTGCCGGCAGCAGTGTTTGTAGCCAGCACGGTTTGCCGGCAGCAGTGTTTGTGGGCAGCATGCAGTGTTTGTCGGCAGCATTGTTTATAGTGATCATTTTCCTTCTTCCGTTTTCGGCAGCATTGTACACTCATCGTCGCATATCCAAGTTGTACACTACACGTGTCGCCTTGGCTGAACACATTATCTAGTCAGAATACGGGTTTAGTGATATTATATTTGTCACCTATTTGAAAGAAATTAACATCAGTACAAGAACCACTGCTTGCCTTATTTGGAAATCACATCAACAAACACCAAAGAAAATCTTCGCTGCACGGTGCTGGCAAGCGCCTATCTTAATTAGCTATATGATATCACGTATGTTTCCCAGTTTGAACAATTTACTCTATTCATTAGGTCAAGGTGAATGACGGAACGTTAGTGTAGTATTTAACTTTTGAAATGGGAAGATGAATCTAACTCAACATGTGACCCCTTTAATGATTTTTGGGCAGCAGTGTTTGTGGGCAGCACGGTTTGCCGGCAGCAGTGTTTGTAGGCAGCACGGTTTGCCGGCAGCAGTGTTTGTGGGCAGCATGCAGTGTTTGTCGGCAGCATTGTTTATAGTGATCATTTTCCTTCTTCCGTTTTCAATCTCCTTCCAAAATGCTTGAAAATCATTTTCTCCAACACGACCAGAAGAAAAGAGATCTGATGTATGAATGCTTAAGCCATTGGTAGGGGCCGTTCAAGTACTTCCAGGATAACGTCTTATGTATGTGGATTTTGAAGTTCTTTACATTTCATGTTGTTCATATACGGTCAATGGGAGATAACTCCAACACGGAAGAGTTATTAAGCTAGAGCATTTGTCTCTCCGAGTATCCACATTCTTTTTATGACTAATTGTATGACATTAAATGTTGAGTTGCACACATTTGATTACACGAGAACACACAAGAACCGCATTCAAAACTCACACTTTGAAAACATTCGAAATGAAACATGTATTCGCGAGGCATGCACGGACCAATTTAGACCTCTCTCATCAAGACGACACAACCTCGAGCACAGATGTTTCCATGACATGTGCAAACCTTGGTAAATGCATTTCGTCATAAAGTAACAATAATCTGAAGATAGAAATGTTGTTTACAACCGACAAAGATGTGTATGTTGAGTACTGATGTATGTATCACATTTGTAATCAGTACACAACAATTAGCGATACGGCCGCTTTACACGAAAGTGTAACAGTAAATATATTGAAAGTGGAACATAAATCAGCAGCTTTGATGCGAACGGTTTTCATCTGCCAGATTCACCTCTCTCCACAAAAACAGAGTTGCCTGACTTGCTTGTGCAGTAATCGATGACCTATCTATATTTGCATGTAATAGCATCCTACAGTGGCATTATCCATGGTGACGGTGCAGTATGGAAAACATTTATAAAGGGTTGTCTTGTCATATCATCCAAGTTGCCACCTGAACAGGTACAATAAAAGCGTACCTGAGATACAACACATATCACGAATCGTTAGATTCTTACTATGTGCTTCAGAATAGGTTAACCAGAAGACTATACTGTGAAGCCGTGTGGCTCTGTCAGTAGGTCGGCACCTCTTCCCACTTCTCTTATATGTGTTGTCATTTTTACCTGTATATGGCGAGATTCTGCCGGTGGACGTTTCTGTCCGAGGCCCGCTCCCTGTACAGACCTTTTGGTCTTTGATATATGTGGCATTTGTGGGGAATTGATGATGGGTCAACATCGAGCCTTACAGACTAGTCTTTGTTTATAGAGTTGCTTGAATTTCTCATTAAAAATATCTATGTGAAATTTGGCAACACAATATATCAACAGCATATAGGTATTCCAATGGGTACTAATTACGCACCCCTGTTGGCTGACCTGTATCTGTTCTCTTATGAATATGACTATATGCAGGCGCTTTCAAAAACCGATCCATTCAAAGCCCGTTCCTTCTCATTCACCAAACGCTATATAGACGATCTTCTCGCTGTGGATAATCGCTATATAAATGACGCAGTGAAGGATATATATCCACCTTCACTGGATTTGAAGGAAACTACAGATAGCCCTACAGGCACATCATATTTAGATTTATATCTCTACAAAAATGAAGCGGGCATTATCTCTCGTCGACTTTACGACAAAAGAGATGATTACAATTTCGACATCGTAAACTATCCCATTCTGGACAGTAATATTCCAGTGGGACCTGCATATGGCGTATACATATCTCGCCTAGTAGCATTTGCTAGATCCTGTGTTAATTGTCACGATTTCAATCAACGTCACAAAACATTGTTGCAGAAACTTATAAAACAGGGCTATTCCTCCAAGCGCCTTCACTCAAAGTTTCTCAAATTTGGCGATACATATCGCATGCTGATAGCAAAATGCGAAGGTAGCGTGCAAGATCTATGGCGTTACGTTTCGTAACTTGTGTCTAATTCCGCTTAACTGGGGGCTAGGGGCTGTATGAACCCATGTACTTCAAGATCCCCATGGTGCTCATATGAATAGTCACAATCAAAGCGTGACTGAGATACACTATTCTCTAGATAACGACTTTAGAACGATCATTATGGATTAAGAATACTGATTTTATGTTTTTGGAACATCATGAAAAATAGTGATATGACCTTTGACCCTTGCGCGCGCTAACAATACCGGATAAAAATTGCGCGCAGGGGTCAAAGGTCAGTTCCGGTCACGTGAACGGAAGCAGAAGTGACCTCACAGAGGTCATATGCAAATGTCACTTCCGAGCTCTGAGCTCCACACGCTTTGAGCTCCAAGAGCTCTGCCACACGGGAGCTCCCACCACCACCACCGGGCGTTGACGCCCGTCAACGCCCGGTGGTGGTGGTGGTGGAATGTGGTGGTGGTGTGTTTGTGTGTGTGTGGTGGTGGTGTTGGTGGTGGTGTCTGTACATTGCGTGCAGGGGTCAAAGGTCAGTTCCGGTCACGTGAACGGAAGCGGAAGTGACCTCGCAGAGGTCATATGCAAATGTCACTTCCAAGCTCTGAGCTCCACACGCTTTGAGCTCCAAGAGCTCCGATTCAAGAGCTCTGCCACACGGGAGCTTCCACCACCACCACCGGGCATTGACGCCCGTCAAAGCCCGGTGGTGGCGGTGGTGGTGGTGGTGGAATGTGGTGGTGGTGGTGTGTGTGTGTGTGTGGTGGTAGTGTGTGGTGGTGGTGGCGACGTCGTGACCCATATGAAATTGTTGGATAAGGACCCAGTCCATATGCAAATTGAAAGAACAGCGGCCGAGACACTAGTCCAATCGGATGCCCCCTCACATATGCTTCACATTGATACCTCACTCAACTTTATCGGCTAATTAGTGGCTCACCTAGATCCCAAAACGTGAATTTCCATACCATTTTCCCACAATTCCCTGTCTGCGCGTGCGCAGAATGTTGAACACGAACGACACACTAGTCCAGATGGATGCCCCTCATATAGACTTCACATTGATACCTCATACGACTCCATCGGCCCATTAGGGGCTCACCTCGACCACAAAACGTCTATTTCATACCCTTTTCCCACAATTCGCGGTCTGCGCATGCGCAGAATATCGAACACGGACGACACACTAGTCCAGGCGGATGCTCCCTCACGGCTGCTTGATATTGATACCTCACTCAACTCCATTGGACCATTAGTGGCCCACCTAGACCCCAAAACGTCTATTTCCATACCATCAGATGCGCCTTCACGAATGCTTCACATTGATACCTCATACGACTCCTTAGGACCATGAGTGGCCCACCTAGACCCCAAAACGTGTCGGGACCCATACAAGGTCCAGTTTTCGACACCAGATGATCAAATTCCGACAAAATTGTCAGTTTTCAACACCGGACGTGCCGCCATCTTGAACCAGAAGGCAGACGCCGCCATCTTGGATATGTCCCATAATGCACCGGGTCAAAATACTCGCTTCTGATTGGCTGAGGGCTGCTCCACACAACCGGAAGTGAGCGCTGCACAAATGGGAGGCAATCTAGCCTTTTCCTACTACTCACATTTTTTCAAAGCCAGTTTCATCTTTCTTTTTAGTCTATCTTTTCGCCGAAGATAATCGCTATATAGGATACGCCGTGAAGGATATATATATCAACCTTTACTGGATTTGAAGGAAACTACAGATGGCCCTAACGGCACATCACATTTCGACCTATATCTCTATAAAAATGAAGCCGCCCTTCTTTCTCCTCGACTTTACGACAACAGAGATGATTACAATTTCGACATGGTAAACTAGCGCTATCTGGACAGTAATATTTAAGCGGGACATGCATATGGCGTATACATATCTCCCCTAGTAGCATTTGCAAGATCTTGTGTTAAGTGTGACGACTTTAATCAACGTATCAAAACATTATTGGAGAAACTTGTAAAACTGGGCTATATGATCAAGCGCCTCAACTCAAGTTTCTCAAATTGTTCAATACATATCGCATGCTGAGAGTACAATACGAGCGTGGCGTGCAAGATCTATGGCATTACGTTTCGTAACAAATGTGTAATTCCGCTTAAACCGGGGCTTGAGGCCGTATGAATCCATGTACTACAAGGTTCTCGTAGTGTTCATATGAACAGGCACAATCAAAGCGCGACTGAGATACATCATATTACAGATAACCACTTTACAACGAAAATCATATGGATAAAGATAATGGTCAGCGATACGGATTTGACTTTCTTTTTGGAACATCATGATGTCCTTCCGTCATCATGAAATTGTTGACCGCTTCTCACTTGCAGGAAACTTGACCATTTTTGCATATTATGACTTATACTTTTAATTTGGTGCTTAAACTATTAGGTCTTTGGATTATAACCGCGGAAATTCTTTAATGTACGACGGCTAAATACTGAATGACGGACTAGACGCTTGTATTTCATCATTAAGGTGTTGACAGCCCAATATTTCCAGGTCATGATGAAGTTGGAACTGATCACTTTTTGGTCGGACGTATACTTTTATACAGTCAGTTAAATTTGTGTTTAAATATATCCATTAATCATACGGTTCCTCAATATAATACATACACATACTCAAGCAAAAAAATTCAGTTTTTTTCCTTTCGTAGGAGATTTCGACCAAGAAACGATCTCGGTCTCAGGTTAGCTTGAAATTTGTAATTCGGAATATATGGTAACTTCATCGTGAACACCAGACAAATATGCGAAAAGTGCAACGTAATGGAAGCAAGTCATTGTAATGTTTCTTTCTCTTTCGCATATTTCAAGAAGCGAGCTGCAAACTGGATGCACTGAATAATCTGTATCGATTATGACAAAAAGCATTTTAAATAAAGATGAGCAGCTGTGGCTAATGCTGATCTCTCACCAGTACGTCAGATATGTTTGTTCATAATTTGCGGACATAGATTAGTGTCGTAACATCCAATCTTAATCTGACCAGTCGTCTTCCATCTCACATAGAATATATTTTTGTTAAATAAATTATCTGGCATCTTGTCAATCGATGTCTCTTGGAGATAATACCCAGGACATTGACTTATGATTGATCGGTGCATGTAGATGAACTGGAATAGGCGTCAATGCCGACATATGATATGCAGCCATCGTCCCGATGAAACTACCAGCACAAAAATCAGCGCTCAAATATGGATATACCAGCAATGCCGATGTGATGTTCGGAGCTTATAACGTACCAACACTTCAATCGATATGAAAACGAAATCAAATGTGTTCTTCGGTAACACCAAAGTCCTGGTTGAACGAGACTTTGCAAAATGAATTATTACCAAGCTCAATTGGCAGATATCGTGAAGTGACTTTGTCATAAAACAGTAAACAGATGCCGTAGACAAGCTGCACATGTCACGAATTTTTCACATTCTTTGCCCTGGCTATTTCACCTTTCTTAATGCCATTTAACGTAAATGCTGATGTAAATTGTTTAGATTACGTTAATCTTCTACATAAGTTATCACAAGAGTCCGCTCCAACACCTGCTATTATGTCATCATGCCGTGTTTTGTAGAAATGTTCAAATTCTCTATGAATATTAATATGTGAGGGAATCAATATAATCTTATACCTACTCTGGTCTGATGTTAAAATAAGCAAGATTAAACCAAGTCGTTAAAGATGTAATCAGCCTCAAAATCGATGGATTTTGTAAACTCTCTCCCGTCTGTTTTTTAGCAGCGAAGTTTGCTAAAGCATCACAGGTATTATATTTGATGATAGTGGGATTGCCATATACAACGAATGGAAGAATATCTTGTCAGAGAAATTGAATCTCGGCCCGCTTCGACGGGTTTTCTGTTTCGCCATTGAATATGTGCTGTGCGTGGAGAGGAAAATGACGTCACTGCGTGACGTGTGAGTGACGTAGCGACGCTCAAAAATTTGAATGCTGAATAGCTGCAGCCATGGGATAACATCATGGCTCGTGCCTTAGGTTCGGTAGAGTGGCAGAGCATACGTAGGCAGAATGCACCACACGTGTAAACGCTTGTTGACACGGCCGTCGAAAAATAAACGGCATGCCATGCCGTTTATTTTTAAAGACAAATTCCTTCTATTTTCTCCTGAATGGTGGAAACAAGTGGAGTTGTTTATTGACAAATGTGTTTTATTTTGTACCTGTCGTAACATATGTCACTTTCGCGGAGTTTGAGAGAGATCGATTCCAGTCTAGATTTGAGGCTGATTACATCTTTAATGCCAGAAAATGACAATTTTTTGCGTTAGCAAAGTCTCAAGTCAATACCTTCCAGAATCACACCATGCTGCGCTTTACCCTACTCGCCGTGTTTGTATCCTTGGCTGTCGCCCAGACGAAGTTTTGTTGTACGCCTGATCAATGGGAGGGCTATATCGGAACGGTTGAAGGCACTGTTCAAGGCGAGACCGCTCACATTGCCAATGTTAGTATGTATACACGGGGTGCTGCAACATGGCATTGCAGTTCTTATTCTTCCTGATATAACCGAGAGAATTAATCATGGTATGGTTCTGAGTTTCTTATCATGTAAAATATTGTTTCTCTCTATTACTTGTATTTTAGGAAACCCTGTATGAATACATTATTTTCTGCGATATAACTTCAGCATAATTGATAAATATACTTCAACCTAATATTTATTTTATAATCACTATCGCCAATGCTGGTTCAATTTTAAAGGGCAGTACCAGACTATCATACGACTACACCGACTCGATGATGGCAATCAATAGCGTACTCACGTATGACGGAACGTTGCAACAGATTAAACTTATCCAGAATTACAAGAAGGTAAGCGATAACATTTGACCATATCCCATATCCCATAAGGGGATATTCTGTAAATTCGGCGCCTCAAACAGACATCCGAGGCACAGAAAATCTATTTTGTTACCAAATTGTTCATGTCACCATCCAAAATAATAACGTGGCTGAGGTGCAGATATCACAGGCCTAACTCCTGAGACGCACACACTGCCCCCAGCTCTGAGATGCAGGATTCGAAGGACAATAGTCAGTTTTGAAAGAACGTGCGTGTCTGGAAGTTCGATGTATTAGCTAAGCCTTGGTTAGGTTTTTTTTTTGTTCCTTCTCACTTGATCCCCTTCCCCTCACACACCACAACCACCACCACCACCACCACCACCTGCGCATGTGCTGCTTTATATAGTCACAGAGATAAACGATAGGCGCCGCAGTAGAAATAATTGATTCATATTTCACTGTCAGTAAAGTTTCGACCAATGTCGAGAAAACAAGAAATATGGAACTATCTAAATTATATATTTGGCAGGCGCTCTTCCGTGAATGTTGTTCTGAAGGCTGCTGAATGACTTGATATTTGGTATTTGAGCACGCTGAGCAACGACAGTGCCACAATCCTGCCGCGAATAATTTTCAGCAAGGCAATTTGTAGACTCGTATCAATTGACGTAGTTTCCATTTAACGCCGGATTTCTCAAAATGACAAAATTAGGAATCAAGTCGGCATATGTTGGCATTTGTGGGAAGTTGATGCTGGGTCGACATCGGGCCTTACAGGCAAGTCTTTTTTGTTAAATGCCGTCATTTTCATCTGACGACGATACAGCTCGCCAATCCCCAGTGTACGAGTTGTCACAGCGAATCAGCTCACCAATTACCAATATACGAGTTGTCAGAGCATTTCCACCATGGCTCTCTAGATTTGTATCTAATACCGCTTATGCTGGTGCTAGAGGCCGTGTGGTCATATCATCCAAGTTGCCACATGAACAGGTACAATAAAAGCGTATCTGAGATACAACACATATCACGAATCGTTAGATTCTTGGTATGTGCTTTAGAATAGGTTAACCAGAAGACTATACTGTGAAGTCATGTGGCTCTGGCAGTATGTCGGAAACTCTTTCCACTTCCCTTATATGTGTTGTAATTCACGTCCACCATCATCCGATCAGATGAAATTTTCCATACTGTATTCTCTCATCCTAATTCAATTACCCAATTTGAATTCAATCATCCACGGGGGCCCTCGGTGGCGGAGTGGTCTAAGGCGCTTCGCTGGTGACCACTAGCCTCACACCGCTGAACCGTCACGGGTTCGAACCCAGCTGGTCCATGTGTGAAAGTTTGTCAATTACTTGCCGAAGGGCGGTGGTTCTCTCCGGGTACTCCGGCTTCCTCCTCCAGCCAAACTGACTGTCACCATATGAGTGAAACAAACTTGAGTGTGACATTAAGCCAAATTCCCTCATCCTCCCTCAATCATCCACGATTTTGTGAACCAATTTCAAACTTCGATAATCCTCTGAACTAAATAAGTAAGAAATAATTGATTATTGCATGAATTGAGAGCATTTTGTCAACTTCGCGTTTGATGAGTTTGATCACATTCGGATTTTGCGGTGGAAATTATGAGTTCCTGTGATTGAATTTTTGGGGAATTAACGTAGTGAGTCACCCCAACCCATTCCAGGATCATGGGTAAATGTTTTTTTTTATTACTTGACCATAATACACCATAACACATAAATAACACTTACATGAACAGAAAATAAGATATACTTATCGTTCTGAATGATTTTTATCTGACTCAGCAGTTTGTTTGTTCCAAAGAACATGTGGTATATTATGTGCTGTAACGTAAATTGGAATTCAAATTGGATTTGAAAGGAAGCAAATATATACAGTTCCAGTTCGGCTGAGTGGGAAATATATTCCACTTCTCTTGGCATTTATGAACAGATTTAAGTGTTTGGTTAAGAGCAAGTACAATATCTTTGCACCCATTGTTGTTTTGAAAACATTGGCTTCAATGTTACTGGGAGACACAGACTACCAGGCAGGGACTTACTCCCACCAAGCCTTTGTTCATGAAGTTTAGAAATTTTGATATGACGTTGGTAATCCCATAATGGTTAATTAAAGTTTGTACAATGTTTTGTAGAATATTGCTTACCTACTCACTTTAATATCATCTGCTGATGCAGGATATCTGTTTATGCCTACCTCTTTTGATGTTTGTACCTACCCTCTTTAATATCATCTGCTGATGTAGGATATCTGTTTGTACCTACTTCTTTTGATGTTTGTAAAACATGTTTTTTTTAAGCTATTTTTGAATTTCTTTGTGGTTTCTTCAGTGAATATTTATTAATGAGATCTATTATCGGAGTGACAGATGCTTCAAAACGCTGGCATAGTGCTAGCGTGTCGCTAATAGCCGACGAATCCATGTGATTTTTAATGAAATAATGAAGCTTTTTAAGTCGATCATTTTAAGTCCCCATTCTTCGTAACTCTGGATTGATGTATTTCTTTTTACTTTATCTGTTTCCCTTGACAGACAAATTCGAACTTCATGGTATTTAAGTGTTTAATCGTATCATCTCGGGGGATTTGGTATGGATAGAAGAAGGTGGTTGAGTTTTGATATAATAAGTGGGTTTTTTGGGGTTGCTTTCTCGAGATATTCTTCGAATAAAATTTTTCCCGATGTTTATGTATACTTGTATCTTCCATATCATCTGAACTACACACACCTTTGTTCGTATTCTTCAATTTAATCACACCAGCCAAGATCAAAGGTTTGTATGAAACATCAATGAACGCAAGTATGAAGTACATAGTGTGCTTTCAATCTATGGAAGGCAAATGCCGCCAAATATACAGAAGTCATTGAACATGCATATCGCTCCCATGCTATTGTCAAATGACTAACGAACAGTTTTACCAACTGAACAACGTCAAACCAATGAACGTACTATCGTCAAACGATTAACGAACAACTGCGCAAAATGGACAACGTTTAGTCATGAACATGTTCGAGTCAAACGATTAACGAACAGATGTCGGCACACGAGGAGAGATAATTTTAGTCCAGTAAATCTAGCGCATTTTTGGGGTCAACCCACCACAAATTGCAACAGAATTTACTTCACTGCTATGCATTTCAGAAAGGTCCCCAGAATAACATACTAAAAGTCTACAATCCCATATGTATGGGAAATATCTTAAATTTCAAGTTGTTTGAGGTATTTTTCGCGAAATGTCGGTGTTTACCTGTCTCTTGTTCCTATAACAAAACCTTGTACTTGGTACTAAGCGTGGAAGAAATGGGTCATTACTTACACTCATTCCATTCGTTATCATATCAAGGTTATACTCAGCCTAAAATAATACCCTTGCGCGAAAATATTTATGGAGAAATTCAAAATGGCGGATGTATGGGGTCATTCTAAATCTGAACTTTTTACCATTTTCATGACAATCCAGGCAATCTATCTGGGTTTTTTTTAGCTGGACCCATAACAAAATGCAACAGAATTTTTTCACTGGTATGCATTTCTAATAGGTCCCCAGAACAACATACTAAAAGTCTACCAAAATCTATTTGGTGGAGATACGACTTTTTCTAAAATAAAGATACACCATCATGCTTCATATAAGAAGGTAGAAAATATTTATTTGTCTATGAATAAGGACAGTTTATCACCCAGAAATCCAAGCAATACATGATGATCTAGGATACATTATTCTATGGCGGTGAAAATATTAGCATTCAAAATGGATTTGCTCATAAAAGTAGATGGCAAAACGAAAGTTCAGCACCAGGTTATATAATCATACATGGTAATATCCTGCCAGTTGGCATTATTTCCATTAGCATTGTTATCCGAAAGGGAACTGACAAGCTGTGATATATTTTCTTTCAACCTATGACAATCACAGACAATAGTTCCATCAACTTATAAAAATATGACTCTATTATCACAAGCACGTAGCAAGTGTCAGGTCCGACATTCAATAATGTTTGTACCTTGTTGAAAAAAACCCGCAGCCTTGCCAATCAGGAGAGAGAGAGAAATTAGATTCAACGTCGCATTTATCAATAGTTCAGATATATAATGACAATCTGCCAAACATTTATGATCCATCACAATTGTTTGTAAGACAAATGTTGTTGATGAAAGAAGAATAATTATGCAGATCCTAATATATCATTTAATTATCAAACAAATAATACTTTGAATTATTGGCAAAGTTGACGGCATAACTTAACATGTTTCATTTTACATTCTGGTTCATGGTAACATTATTAGGGGAAGTGACTTCTCATACATATAGTTGATGTCTTTTATTGTTATTCCTCATGAACATTGCCATAAGTTGAAGAATATTTCACAGCACTATCAATCCCTATAACAGTCTTTGCCAATGTCATTTTCAAAGGTCTGGGTTTGATGAGTTTGCACAGCTCAGTCGTTTGCATTCTCCACACACACTTGAACAATCCAGCCCATGATCCTTACAGGCGCATCTGCTTCAGCTGCAATCCTTCTTGCATTTCCACCTGATAACCTCAAGTAACCCCTGAAACTGGTGGCAGATCAGTTTTCACAGGGAGAAACCGATTGAATTGTCCGCTCCCATTTTCGTGGCTGCAATGGATAGTCTTCCCCTCAAGTCAATTCCTTCGTCTGGGTTACTACTGTATAAACATATAAGCGTTTTCTATGCTGCTGCAATAAATGACCTTCTTCGGGACTCCCATGACCTGGATGAACACTTCAGCTTGTTGGCGAAATAGCTCAGTGACAGTTGTCATCTTCAAGGCAGCACCTTTGTCAATGCCATATGGTCGGAATACTGTGTCACAGCCCAGAATGGCATGCACAAGCAACATATTTGTACAGACTTGCATTCCCAGCACAGCCTTTGTCTTCTTGACATTCCAAACTCTACGGCCCCGCTAGTGACATGGTCATTCAGTCAAAGAAAGACGAATTCCTAGCAAACAACGTCAACAAGTAGCAGTTCATTACTCTTATGAGTGACCAGTTGGAAAGGGCGGGATGTTTCATATGCAGATGTTTTTATTGTAAAAGCTGCCATTTAATCGACTGAAAGCATCAAAACTTTGGTTGTGATGATATTGACCTGTTAGTTCTGCTCTGTTTTCATGCAGACATGGTTGACAATGACATCTACTTTCAGCCAAGAGAGAATGCAAAGAAACGGATAGTTTGGAATGTCAAGAAGACAAAGGCTGTGCTGGGAATGTAAGTCTGCACAAATATGCTGTTTGTGCATGCGATACAAGCGTTTCTGTGACAAAAACGAACCATATATGTGCAGGTACAAAACCTTTCACCAACATCAGCATCAGCTAAGTATCAAGGTTCACGTGTTTAGAGTGGAAAGGGGAAGACCATCCATTGTAGCCACAAGAATGAGGGTGGACGGCTTCTCTCTGTGAAAACTGAACTGCCACCAGTTCCACTGGCATCCTTTGAGGTTATCAGGTGCAACTACAAGAAAGATTGCAGCTGAAGAAGACGCATCTGTACGAGCATGGCCTATATTGTTGAAAATGTAAAATAAAACACGATAAAAGGCATGGTAGAACGTCATGGTAGAATATCAAGTTTGCCTATAATCTAGATTATTATTTGTTTGATAATTAGATGATAGGATCTGCATAATTATCCTTCTTTCGTCAAAACATATCTGACACACAATTGCGATCGATCATTAATGGTTTGCAGAGCTGTATTTTTCAAGAAGGCACATGTTGTGCTAATAGACAGATATCTCCATGAGTGGATTTGTGGAAATATTGTCTGTGACAGTTATCGGTTGAAGGAAAATATATCACAGCTTGTCATTTCATTTATTTTGAGAGAGAATTCCTCTTTCATATGATTATGCTAATGGCAAAAATGTTAACTGTCTGAATATTATCATGTATAATTCATATAGTCTGATGCTGAACTATCAGTTCGCTATCTTCGCTTATGAGCAAATCCACCGGGAAGACACATGTTTTCACCACCATGGCATACTGTACCCTGGGTCATGTATTAAATGGATTCTGGATGATAAACTGTCCTTATTCACGGAAAAAACAATATTCTACCTTGCTTATATGAGGCATAATGGCCTATTATTTATTATAAAATGGCGTATCTATGTTTTCAAAAAACTTGTATCTCCACCAAATAGACTTTGGTAGACTTTTAGTATGTTGTTCTGGGAACCTATTAGAAATGCATACCAGTGAAAAAAATTCTGTTGCAATTTGTTTTGGGTCCAGCTAAAAAAAACCCAGATTGCCTGGACTGTCATGGTAAAAAGTTCAGATTTAGAATAACCCCATACATCCGCCATTTTGAATTTCTTCATAAATATTTTCGTGCAAGGGTATTATTTTAGGCCGAGTATTACCTTGATATGATAACGAATGGAATGAGTGTAAGTAATGACCCATTTCTTTCACGCTTAGTACCAAGTCCAAGGTTTTCTTATAGGAACAAGACACAGGTAAACACTGAAATTTCCCATGCATATCTGTCTGTAGACTTTTAGTATGTTATTCTAGAGACCTCTCGGAAATGCACTGCAGCAAAAACTGCAATTTGTGGTGGGTCAAACCTCACTTTGACTGGACTATTTGTGTGCAATCAAGTCACAGCGTATTTTGACTTTTAATCGCCACGATTTCCACAATTGTTCTGTTCATTGTATATAGGTATAACACGTGTGAATATATGTGTTCATCACTTAGGGCCTAAGCCCCTAGTAGACTGATGGTTTCTTATTCTATATAGTCTAGAAAATGAAAAATGTATTATGCTTGGTTTTATCGCCCAAGGCTTAAGCGGACTGATTGATTTACACAAGTGTGCCAGTTTTCATCGCTCAGAGCACACGAACTTCGCGGATTGAAGATTTGTTAAATTACGTATATTAAAAAGCCCTATATGGTATACACTGCGTAAACGTTACCTTTTTTATTTACATAAAGCGATATAGGAGAGCACGTATGAAATAACATGCCATGGTTGTTGTCGACGTACCGGCAAGATGTTACATGAACCAATATGCTGATATTTCTACTGCATACCTCCTAAAGACATTGAAGGCATCAAGGGTGATTCCGTTTGTCGCCATAGGTTAGGCGTGACTGAAAAACTGCTTCATAGTTGTTAAATCCTTGGCGCGGATATCGACTAATTTCATGCCCTAATATCATGTCGTATATCATCAGATGTGTCCTCGATAGTTGCGCTTTGTGATGTCCCCGGGAGGAATGCAGTGAGAAATATCAGCATACGGTCATATAATTTATTGTCAGTACGCCGGCATTTCCCGCACCAGCAGGGCTATTTTTTATTGAATATCTAAATTAATAAGGGGCGAGAGAGAGAGAGAGAACTAAGAGAGAACGTCGCGTTCGCGTTCGCGTTATATTTCAGCTATATAGAGACGAACAATTATAGGTATTCCAACAAAAAGAAGTTAACAACCCAGCACCCGGAAAGTAAACCAAAAATATGTATATATATTAAAACTTATGCAACAAATCGATATCCCTTTACCCGACTAAAAAGATCTTCTAAAGGAGCTGCTTGATAAAAAGAATCTCTTAAAATCTTAAAATCCATACAGTAGATCAGAATATGTTTCACTGTGAGATCTTCGTGGCATGGAGTACACATTGAGGCTAGTTCATTTTTTAGTAAATGTTCGTGAATTAATCGGGTATGGCTGATTCTACATCGCCTTATCATGGCTTCATCGAAACGTTTCTGCCTACTCAGATAAAGATAAAGACAGTTTTTTGAAACTCATGAAGATTTTTAATATTCACAGCATTCCTTTAAAATTGACAGATATTTTTATGAGATTCCAACAGGATCAACATCAGTATACAGCTGCATTAGCCATCTCATCAGCTTCATTTTTTCCTTTGATGTCAACGTGGCTAGGCAACAGAACACAACATCAATCTGTTGACGAAATCTACGGTCATATAATTGTAGAATGCTCAAAATGGTGGGGTGAGTTGAAGTTCCACTCTCAATCGCTTGAAGGCATGGCAGTGAATCTGAGAATATGAACGATTTTTCCTTCTTTCTCCAATAGAGCGTTGACTTCGGCAATGAAAATCTAACCTAAAAGTCGACAGGTTTTAGTTTCGTAAACTGAAGATTGTAGCACACGCTACTCTCCCATCATATTTAGAACTATCTGTATAAATAGTTTAATGCGATCTGTATTTTTCTCTCAATAGTCCAAATTCTTGTGTATCCACGACAAGGCTAGTGTCTGCCTTTTTGTATTTCGTCATTGAGCACGTTAGGTAAAATATGATTTAGCTTAATACCAGCTGCTACAATGTGTGGTTTCATACGAATTCCAAGAGTTGGGATCTTAATACATCATCAGTTTGCGATGGCCTTGGGCCCTGTGTAATAATTTAAACAGGCATACTACATACTTTTACTTTTCTAGAATAGGCTATGTCAATTAACAAATTGTCAGTCTGCGAGGGCCTTGGGCCCTTGATGATGAAAACAGGCACTCGCAGAACATGAAAGCCATTTGCGCTGAAAAGGTGTGGAATCATTGGCGATTAAAGACTCAAATATTGGTCGATTTGATTACTCACAAATTATCTCCCCTTATGTGTCGACCTCTGTTCGTTGATCGTTTGACATGGGCACATTCATTCGACTTTACGTTGTTCACATATCACAGTTGTTCGTTAATCGTTTGACAGTAGTATGTTCATTGACTTGACGTTATTCATTGGGCAAATCTTTTCGTTAATCGTTTGACAATAGCATGTTATTTCGACTGTATTTTTGGCGGCGTTTGCCTTCCATGCACATGGATATCATGGTGGTGGTGCATAACCAGTTTCTAAAATAATGTTTATGGATTTTTCCCCAGAAAATGATGTACATAATCGTAGGCACTGTTTGTACCCCAGTCCCGATTACGGGAGACATGAAGAAGATGTGTGTGCCGGGTAGGTGATATTTTCCTCGTTTAGTTATGAATAACAATTCCGAGCGAACTACAATCTCAAAGATCCTTGGTCCTCGTCTAGACACAACGAACAGTGTATGATTGTCCATCTGGGGTCTTCGCCTTCGTGAAGACCACATTTTCTGATCCAAATCGTCTAAGATTTCATGATATATCCGATTTCACGTCGCCCAATTAATATAGTTCACATATTCGTGATTTTGGTCTTGGTAAAGAGATTCACCCCACAGTTGTACCGACAGTCATCAGCTCGTTGATCTCGTTCTCATGCGTCAGCTTTGAATTGCAGGATATTGCGTGAATGTTTTTTCAGACAATGCGGTATCGACTGGCAAAGTCTACTACGGCCAAACTGGGTCAAATTTGACAGCAGATACATATATGTTTCAAGGTGGACCGGAGCTCACGCTGTACGGCTCCGTAACCACCACCAACCCATGCCTCCCAATAGGCGCGGCTATGTACGGGACAGGGAAACAAGGTAAGCGTCAGTTGGTTTGATATTCCCCGTACAAGAGGGCGATAAACATGACAAAATGTTAAATCGAATGGTGAAAACGGTACTCGAATGACTCTCTGAGCTAGCCATTTTATTGCCAAATTCTATATTTTTGTACATTTTAATTGAGCTATAGCACCTATCTATATATGCCGTCAAAGCCAGCACTACTGTGGTGAAATCTCAGCAATGAATCAACTAGGATTGTTTAGAAAACGTTTAATCACAAAACTGTGTCTGTGTCCGTTTCGCTCTAGGTGGCATGGTCCGTGGCTGTCGCCCAGACGAAGTTCTGCTGTACACCTGACCAATGGGAGGGCTATGTCGGAATGGTTGCAGGCACTGTTCAAGGCGAGACCGCTCACCTTGCCAATGCTAGTATATACACGGGATGCTGCAACATGGCATTGCAGTTCGTATTCTTCCTGATATAACTGAGGGAATTAATCATGTTATGGTTCTGAGTTTCTTATCATTTAAAATATTGTTTCTCTCTGTTGCTTGTATTTGAGGAACCCTTGAATACATTATTTTCTGCGATATAACTTCAGCATAATTGATAAATATACTTCAACCTAATATTTATTTTATAATCACTATCGCCAATGCTGGTTCAATTTTAAAGGGCAGTACCAGACTATCATACGACTACACCGACTCGATGATGGCAACCAATAGCGTATTCACGTATGACGGAACGTCGCAGCAGATTAAACTTATCCCGAATTACAAGAAGGTAAGCGATAACATTTGACCATATCCCATAAGGCGATATTCTGTAAATTCGGCGCCTCAAACAGACATCCGAGGCACAGAAAATCTATAGAGTTTTTGCTACCAAATTGTTCATGTCACCATCCAAAATAATAACGTGGCTGAGGTGCAGATATCACAGGCCTAACTCCTGAGACGCACACACTGCCCCCAGCTCTGAGATACAGGATTCGAAGGACAATAGTCAGTTTTGAAAGAACGTGCGTGTCTGGAAGTTCGATGTATTAGCTAGGTCTTGGTTAGGGTTTTTTTGTGTTCCTTCTCACTTGATCACCTTCTCCTCACACACCACAACCACCACCACCACCTGCGCATGCGCTGCTTTATATAGTCACAGAGATAAACGATAGGCGCCGCAGTAGAAATAATTTATTCATATTTCACTCTCAGTAAAGTTTCGACCGATGTCGAGAAAACAAGAAATATGGAACTATCTAAATTATATATTTGGCAGGTGCTCTCCCGTGAAGGTTGTTCTGAAGGCTGAAGGTTGAATGACTTGATATTTGGTATTTGAGCACGCTGAGCAAAGACAGTGCCACAATCCTGCCGCGAATAATTTTCAGGAAGGCAATTAGTAGACAGAGTCTCGTATCAATTGACGTAGTTTTCATTTAACGCCTGATTTTTCAAAAGGACAAAATTAGGAATCAAGTCGGCATATGTTAGCATTTGTGGGAAGTTGATGCTGGGTCGACATCGGGCCTTACATACTATATTTTGTGTTAAATGCCGTCATTTTCATCTGACGACGATACAGCTCGCCAATCCCCAGTGTACGAGTTGTCACAGCGAAACAGCTCACCAATTACCAATATACGAGTAGTCTGAGCATTTCCATCATGGCTCTCTAGATTTGTATCTAATACCGCTTATGCCGGTGCTAGAGGCCGTGTGGTCATATCATCCAAGTTGCCACATGAACAGGTACAAGAAACTCGTACCTGAGATACAACACATATCACGAATCGTTAGATTCTTGGTATGTGCTTTAGAATAGGTTAACCAGAAGACTATACTGTGAAGTCATGTGGCTCTGCGAGTATGTCGGCACCTCTTCCCACTTCCCTTATATGTGTTGTAATTCACGTCCACCATCATCCGATCACATGAAATTTTCCATACTGTATTCTCTCGCCCTAATTCAATCACCCAATTTGAATTCAATCATCCACGATTTTGTGAACCAATTCCAAACTTCGATAATCCTCTGAACTAAATAAATAAGAAATAATTGATTATTGCATGAACTGAGAGCATTTTGTCAACTTCGCGTTTGATGAGTTTGATCACATTCGGATTTTGCGATGGAAATTATCAGTTCCTGTGATTGAATTTTTGGGGAATTAACGTCGTGATTCACTCCAGCCCATTCAAGGGTCATGTGTTGCTCATCGGTAAATGCTTTTTTTATTACTTTACCATAATACACCACAACACATACATAACACTTACATGAAACGACAATAAGCTACACTTATCGTTCTGTATGATTTTTATCTGACTCAGCAGTTTGTTTGTTCCAAAGAACATGTGGTATATTCTGTACTGTAACGTAAATTGGAATTCACGCATGATTCGAAAGGAGGTAAATATATACATTTCCAGCTCGGCTGAGTGGGAAATATATTCCACTTCTCTTGACATTTATGAACAGATTTAAGTGTTTGGTTAGGAGCAAGTACAATATCTTTGCATCCATTGTTGTTTTGAAAACAATGGCTTCAATTTTACTGGGACACACAGACTACCAAGCCCGTGGCTTACTCCCACCAAGCCTTTGTTCATGAAGTTTAGGAATTTTGATATGGCGTTGATAATCCCATAATGTTTTTAAAAGTTTGTACAATGTTTTGTAGAATATTGTTTATATACCTACCCACTTCAATATCATCTGCTGATGTAGGATATCTGTTTATGCCTACTTCTTTTGATGTTTGTAAAACATGTTTTTTCCAAAAGCTATTTGTGAATTTCTTTGTGGTTTCTTCAGTGAATATTTATTAATGAGATCTATTATCGGAGTCACAGATGCTTCAAAACGCTGGCATAGTGCTAGCGTGTCGCTAATAGCCGACGAATCCATGTGATTTTTAATGAAATAATGAAGCTAAGTCGATCATTGTAAGTCCCTATTCTTCGTAAG
>JAVTVY010009135.1:0-46670 GCA_036873755.1 Hanleya hanleyi | reverse complement strand
TTGTCTTCAACTCTCACCTGAGCTGCCGACATGGTGCTTCCTATCCTGAACGAATGACCATTAAATTGACCTACAGTTACTCTGACTTTCCATAATACAACATTGCTAATAAAGGTGTGTGTCAGTATAGTTGAACCGTTGACATCATCCGAACGCATGGCACGATCATACATAGAAACTTCTGCTCATAGCCATGCGGTAACGGGTGCTATCTGAGTGTAATAGGGTGTTTCCCAAGTGATCACATCCGACTGGTCCCGTTATATCTGACATCGGTGCAATCACATTCATACAACGAAGACACACCTCCAGAAAGCGATCGATTGAAATGATCCCATGGTGGGCCTCGGAGTGCCCCCATCCATGCCATCACAAAATCCTGTGGTCTGCCGCCAATTTTATTTTGTTTTCAAATATGTTAGGCCGTTTGTAATATGATTTTTCTTAGATAAACAAAGAAGCATGCTCCACTAGAGTGAGAAATAAAATAGCTAATTCGCACAACTTCGTTTTGGTCTCGGGTAGACTCCCCCAGTCTTGCACCTTGTGAAACTGACATGTCTGCATGACTAGGCAATATTTGAATACAGATAATTTCATTGGCTCGTTTAAATGGGGCCAACATTTGACTTCTTGCTTTGGGAACAACTTTCAAACTGGATTATCTCCCTCTAGATAGATGGCGCCATGTGAAATACATGCCGAATCACAGCGACAATCTAAGGGTAGTATTTAGTGAAAAGTGAAATGCCCTTAGCCATCTAAGATGACCGTTGATTATGGATTCTGAGGGTACAGAGTCATTATTTGATATTTGTGTAAAAACTTGACTGGGCAAATTCTGTTATCAGTTTGACACAGTATAAGGCCATAAAAAAATAATGAAATGTTTCTTATGGAAGTTTTTTAAAAAATGATGTGGGTGGGTGGGTTTTTATTTTTATTTCAATTTGTATTGAGACTGCTCTGTCACATGTTGGTACACCATTGTGATATGACTGATGAAAACAATGTTCATGATGTTAAATGTTCCTATTCATTCACACTCTTGTGCAGTGCCCATGGGTGCATACATGCAAGTTTGTTTTACGAGTTAACTTACCTTTATGTCTTTGCTGGAGTTATTTCTATCAGGCATGTCAGGAGCTCATGTACCATAGGTTTTCACACATAGGATAACATTGCATTTCTCTTGCAGTAAATTATTTAATAATTGAATTACAGAAATGAAAATTTCTCACAATAAAATCAGGTGTTATCAAATTTATTCGAATAGGAAGTTGACAAAATAGTCCAAAATCATGGAGATAATGCATTTATGCTTCACAATTTGACTCATTTTGTGGGGTGATCTGATTTATTAGAATGGCGGATTGAATTTTGTCCACAAAACTTAGGAATGATTTCATTTTATTATGGTGATTGAATGACCAGAATGTTGAATGTGTATATTTTGAAGTTGAGGCACTCTTGTTTAATTATTACAGAGACTGTGCCTGGGAAAGCTGGATTTGCCATGCATGCCACCCTGATAAACCATTACACCGAAGGAAGCTTTTACCCATGAGGGGGCGCTAGTGAGGTAGCCTTTCACATGATCCCAATCATTGAGCGGGGTGGGGGGCGTGTGTTGGTCCGTGCTAATGTTTCACAGATACTTGTCACAGAGAAAGGCAGAGCTTTTGGTGAGATTAAAATAGTTTGTATCATTCGAAGGACATAGTCCAAGTGATTGTAGTTTCAACAAATGAGCTAATGGCACAGTTGCACATTATTGAGAGAACAAAGAATAGCTGGTCTGTTCACTGATCAACTTGTCTGACCTGTGAACTAACTGATGGATCACCAAACTCTGCAAAACTCAAAAGGTGTGTTGTCCATGCGCTTCAAGAGAAGCCTATTCATTTTGAGGCCAATAGGGCAAGCGTTGAGGTCACAGCACCAAGAAACTGAATGTTGCTTATGTAATGATGCACCATCACTACATTTAATGGTTGATTCCTACACCTTTGCAGGTGTGCGAGTAAAGAAGGGAGGTAACGATTACGATATCTACGCTCCCACCATTATATCTGCTGCTGGCGTCACCCGCACTTTGACCAAACTCCTACCTAAGGAAATCGCTTCAAAATCAGGTGAGTTCAGATCTCTCATATACACACACTGAACCAACTATCTGATGTGATGGGCATGTCAATTCATAGTTTGTGATAGCTGGGTAACTGGGTCAAATTTGCATTTAGATTAATTAACACCTGTGCCATTGACAAAATTTAATACCAACCGAGTAAAAATGTTGATTTTGACAGTGTTTAGAATATACCAAATGTATAGGTTTACAAAGCAAAAAGAAGCACTATATGATTTATGTCAAGTACAGAACTGAGGATTGTTTTGGTACACTGCAAAATAATTGCCAATAAAATTAGGATGGGGTAAAGAGGTGTGATAAACATCACTTCAATAAACCTGGAGCGATCCCAGATGGCTTCGTCCAGTTCAGTTGGCTGTTTTTACTATTGGCCAGTTGTTGGCCGGCAAGACAAGCCAATGGGAAACCTTAAAAAAATAAGGGACAAAGGACTGGAATAAATAAAAAGTATTTTTATTCGTGGAGCCAGAACAATGACATGGCATTGTTACTGTAAGGTTTGTCCAGGACTGAGTCCCAATGTGAAAACGAAGTGTCCATTTAAAAATATGTCTGTGGTCGCCTGCGACCAGGTGGCCGACAACCGTCCGACAGTAAGTGACAAACAACACAGTGCCGGCCGACGCCACCAATTATATACGCACGCAGTTACACATACTCACCGATGGATAGCTCCCCACTTCTAAACTATCATCACCTGCTAACTACTGGGCAACATGCATCAGTTACCGACCTACACCGGCCTATACTGCTGGCCGACAGCCGTCTTTAGTATAAATACGCCAAACAAACCCAAATCTTGCAGTCTCTGATGAGATCCAACTGGGATCAAAACCGGTCAGACTTTAAAAAGTTTTCAGTTCAAGACATTACTTCACATGAGTTTTGTTTACTGTACCACACCATGGTACATATATGCTGAATGGGATCGCTCCAGGTTTATCGAAGTAATGTTTGTCACACCTCTTTATCTAATTTAATACTTCTCCCAACCGTCACAACGTTAAACCACTTGGTCGCCGGCGACCAAACATAAAGAGCACACTTCCCGCATAGGTAACAGACATAATTTTGAACGGACACTTCATTTTTACAATGGAACTCGGTCCTGGACAAACCTTATAGTAACAATGCCATGTCATTGTTCTGGCTCCACGTATAAAAATACTTTTTATTTCTTCCAGTCCTTTGTCCCTAATTTTTTTTGGAGGTTTCCTATTGGCTTGGCTTGTCTTGCCGGCCGACAACCGGCCAACAGTAAGTGACAAACAGCCCACTGAAACACAGTGCCGGCCGACGCCACAAATTATATAAGCACGCAGGTACACATATCCACCAATGGACAGCCCCCCACTTCTAAACTATTGTCATTGGCTAACTACTGGCTGACATACATCAGTTACCAGTCTAAATCGGGTGACTACCGGCCGACATACATCTGGCCTACTGCCGGCTGACTGCCGTCTTTAGTATAAATACGCCAAACAAACCCAAATCTTGCAGTCTCTGATGAGATCCAACTAGGATCGAAACCGGTCAGAGTTTAAAAAGTTTTCAGTCCAAGACATTACTTCACATGAGTTTTGTTTACTGTACCACACCATGGTACGTATATGCTATCTGGGATCGCTCCAGGTTTATCAAAGTAACGTTTGTCACACCTCTTTACCAAATAAAATTAGGATGGCTTAGAACATTCAAATCAATTTTAATACTTAAAATCTGTTCAGAGGTATCAACATATCAACAGTTGATTTAAGTCAGATGTCCGGGTAGTATTCCCAGAAAGTCAGTTTATTTTAGAACAGGACCATGTATTCTCAGGTTTTCACTGTATAATAAATTTGGAAAATGGGGACTGTAGGAGCGGTGAAAGATAGTAACAACTGAACTTTTAATTTGTGCCAAAATCTTGTTTAACAGTGGAAGTCACCAGAAAGATAATCATGGCAATACACTGTCAAGTTTTCTTCCCCAGTATTGAGCGACAAATGAAAATGATATGTGATAAGATAAACATTTTCTTTGTGCTATTTTTGTCTCTTTTCTTTTTTTCAAGTAGCAAAATTGCGGGGGGGTTCATTCCCCCACTACTATCTACTCTCTTGCCTACTCCCTAGATTTGTGATAATTTTGCCTCGGCATTTGTGTTGATAGATCCTGAAGATAGCAAGAAAGATAGCAATAGTATTTAAATAAGATGAATCCAGCTGCTTAATGTAGCATTATTTACACAAATATTTAGCATTATTTACACAAATATTTAGCATTATTTACACAAAACATTTAGCATCATTTACACAAATATTTAGCATTATTTTTACACCATTCCATTTCAGTAATAATATGTATGCAGCTCTTTCATGAAGGACAAATCCTTCCAGAAAATTGATGTGTACAGTCAGAATATTAAAAGACACATATAGAACATTGGCTAATATATATATATACATGTACATGTAGAATGCTGATAGTCAGTTTGTATAATCTCGTAACTGTAATGCTAGTATTGGGTTATATGGATTATTTCATGTTTCATTGTCAGTGCTATCCTCATTGTTGACCAAAGTTGATAGAGGTCTGGCTGCCATGTCTGTGTTTGTTGGGCTGAGGGGAACGGCGTAGGAACTCGGCTTGAAAGCCCAAAATATGTGGGCATTCACACGGTAAGTACTGATGGTGGAGCCGAATGGGCTCTATGAAAGTCTTACATATCATTCCAATTTAGATAATCGTCCACACAGTTTGTTTTTTTCACAGAGACACTTTGTAGCTGCGAACTGCAGTTTCTATCCATAGCAAAATCCTGGGCTCGATGACCATGGAACACTTCCTGGTTGTGGACGTAAGCAGCCTTCCTGAAGACAACACTAATAACCAGGGTCCGAATTAAAATTTGTGATGACCTGCTATTTTTTCCCATCGAAAAAAAAATCGCAGGTCAAATCTAACATCACCTGCTATTTATGAAGTTGGACAGCTATTTTTTTTTTCTACATGTGCAAATCCACCAATAAGGCCTCTGTTAATTAATCTTTAGCTTCTCATGACCTTGGGAGGAAATTATGATGATGCTGAATTCTGTAATTATTAATTATTTGACTGCTTTAAGACATTGCAATAAAAAAGAAGTTTTATGTATGTGGTATTACTGTCTCCACTAAAACTTCGCTGACTGTCCAACTAAAAATGAGGTGGGCGTTTTTATCTCGCCTTACGAAGTAAAGGGGAGATATTGTGAGGGGGGGAAAGAGGATGTCGTCGTCGGTGTCGGTGTCGGTGTCGGTGTCCCCTGCCTGGAAATGAATGGGTTTTTGGTTTAGCAAGTTAAAAAAAAATCTAGAAAAATTAGAAAAAATATAAAAAAAATATAAAAAATATGAGGGGTGGGTATGCCACCTGGGGGTACTACCCTGGGGTACTCTAATGTTAAAATCCCTATGAATGAGTTTTGCGTTTAGCTGAAGTGCACATGTACATCTGTACTTGGAAAGTTTCTTGTAGTTGTCAGCTGTCATTGGATGATTATGAAACTTGGTACACATGTTTCTTATGATTAGAGGATGTACCTGTGCTATTTTTGACAAGAAATATTAATTTTTCTCCAAATTATGACAAATGAAGAGTTTTCTGTTTAGGTAAATTGTACATATACATGTCCATGGTAAGTTTGCTCCAGTTGTCAGCTGTCATTGGATGATTATGAAACTTGGTACACATGTTTCTTATCATAAGAGGATGTACCTGTGCTATTTTTGAGAAGAAATATTAATTTTTCGCAAAATTATGGCAAATGAAGAGTTTTCTGTTTAGGTAAATTGTACGTGTAGGCCTCTACATGTATACATATACATCTACATGGTAACTTTGCTCCAGTTGTCAGCTGTCATTGGATGATTATGAAACTTGGTACACATGTTTCTTATGATAAGAGGATGTACCTGTGCTATTTTTGAGAAGAAATATTAATTTTCTCCAAATTATGGCAAATGAAGAGTTTTCTGTTTAGGTAAATTGTACATGTAGAGGCACATATACATGTATATGGTAAGTTTGCTCCAGTTGTCAGCTGTCATTGGATGATTATGAAACTTCGTACACATGTTTCTTATGATAAGAGGATGTGCCTGTGCTATTTTTGAGAAGAAATATTAATTTTTCTCAAAATTATGGCAAATGAATGAGTTTTCTGTTTAGGTAAATTGTACATGTAGGTTTCTACATGATAAGTTTGCTACAGTTGTCAGCTCTCATTGGATGATTACGAAACTTCATACACATGTTTCTTATGATTGGAGTATGTACTTGTGCTATTTTTGAGATGAAATATTAATTTTTCTCCAAATTATGGGAAATGATTGAGTTTTGCATTTAGCTGAAGTGCACATGACTACCACCACTAACATCCTACCTTCACTACCATCCATATCACTACTACCATCCCTAACATCCTACCATCACTACCATTCCATATGGGCCCTCAGTGGCTGAGTGGTCTAATTACAAGCGTCTAGTCCGTCATTCATAATCCAGCCGTCGTCCATTAGAGAATATCCGCGTCCATAATCCGAAGACCTATTCCATTTCCATATAACAGTATTAGCACCAAATTCAAAAAGACAAAAGTATACATAAACATAGGCTTGTTTCCTGCAAGAGAGAAGCGGTCAATTTTTTTCGCTGGTGACCGCTAGCCTCACACTGATGCACCGGCACGGGTTCGAACTCAGCCTGTCCATGTGTGGAAGATTGTCAGTTACTTGCCAATGGGCGGTGGTTCTCTCCGGGCACTCCGGCTTCCTCCACCAACCCAACTGACTGTCACCATATGAGTGAAACAACCTTGAGCATGACATTAAACCAAGTCGCCCTCCCCTACCATCCATACCATCACTACCATACTGATCATCACTACCATCCCTACTATCATTACCATCCATATCATCCCTGCCATCACTACCATTCCAACCATCACTGCCAGTCATACCCTTCCAACCATCATTGCCATCCCAACCATGACTACCATCGGATCCCTACTATCGCTATCATCCATACTATCACTACCATCCCTACTATCACTTACATCCTACCATCCATGTCATCCCTGCCATCACTACAATCCCAACCATCACTACCATCGGATCCCTACTATCATTACCATCCATACCATCCTACCATCACTGCTATCACTTACATCCAACCATCCATGTCATCCCTGCCATCACTACAATCCCATCACTACCATCCTACCATCACTACCATCCATACCATCACTACCATCCATACCATCACTACTATCCATATCATAACTACCATTCCTACCATCACTACCATCCATACCATCACTACCATCCATACCATCACTACCATCCATACCATCACATCCATACCATCACATCCATACCATCCATACCATCACTACCATTCCTACCATCACTACCATCCATACCATTCCTACCTTCACTACCATCCATACCATCACTACCATTCCTACCATCACTACCATCCATACCATTCCTACCATGCATACCATCACTACCATCCATACCATCACTACTATCCATACCATCCATACCAGCACTACCATCCATACCATCACTACCATTCATACCATTCCTACCATCCATACCATCACTACCATCCATACCATCACTACCATCCATACCATCACTACCATCCATACCATCACTACCATCCATAGCATCGCTACCATTCCTACCATCCATACCATCACTACCATCCATACCATCACTACCATCCATACCATCACTACCATCTATGCCATCCTACCATCACTACCATCCATACCATCACTACCATCCATACCATAACTACCATTCCTACCATCACTACCATCCATACCATCACTACCATCCATACCATCACTACCATCCATACCATCACTACCATCCATACCATAACTACCATTCCTACCATCACTACCATCCATACCATCACTACCATCCATACCATCGCTACCATCCATACCATCGCTACCATTCCTACCATCACTACCATCCATACCATCACTACCATCCATACCATCACTACCATTTCTACCATCACTACTATCCATACCATCAATACCATCCATACCATCACTACCATCCATACCATAACTACCATTCCTACCATCACTACCATCCATACCATCACTACCAACCATACCATCGCTACCATCCATACCATCACTACCATCCATACCATCACTACCATCCATACCATCAATACTATCCATACCATCACTACCATCCATACCATAACTACCATTCCTACCATCATACCACTACCATCACTACCAACCATACCATCACTACCATCAATACCATCCATACCATCACTACCATCCATACCATCACTACCATCCATACCATCACTACCATCCATACCATGATGGTGATGGTAGTAATCCCACTTGGGACTGGACTATCCAGCAGTAATCCCACAGAGGACTATCCATCAGTAATAACATGGGACTGGTCCACCCAGCAGTAATCTCGCACTGGAATGCCCTATGTACCAGTAATCCGACCGCACTGACCTATCCATCCTACATGGGATTAACTTTTGCCAGTAATCCCACATGGGACATATGTTATTGTCTGTACCAGATAATCTATTCCAGACATTATTATCTGTAACACATCACTTATTCCAGACCTTATTGTTTGCTCTACATGTATGCTTTCAATACTGCTGCACCTTTGGCGGATGACCCCGCAAGGTGAGATGTTGGGGTTCTCAGAACGCTTGTTTATATTTATTATTATTAATTTTTTTTATTTGGCATACATGTTCTTTAAAACTGAGCACCAATGGAAAGTTGATGTCAACTTTGATATGTCAAAGACAACTATTTCCCCTAATTTCTGCAATTAGAACTGCAAAAGCCTTGTTGACTGAATCATGTGGACTATATATACTTATATTTATCAAAAGTCTCCCCTTGTAAATTGCTGATTGCAATAAATTAGAATCAGCCACCAGAGTCCCGTTGGAATTATCAATTAACTGAAATGTCTGCTTAGAAAAACTTCAGCTTGTGAATAGAAGCCCAGGAAAAGAGGCCAACAATATTATTTACCATCGGTACCAACTGGAAAAAAAAACAGATAGTCCGATTCCGTTTCGTAACAGGTCCGACTTTTGCATGCACCGGACCACCACGCGCAGCAACCGGAAGTGAAATTGGCGCGGGAAATGTTGACAGAGAAATCCAACAACAATGGCCAAAGATCGGCTTGGAATAAATTTTCAATGGATTATTTCTTGGATTGTCCGTTACTTCAGATAGATCTAGACTCCTAGGTATTTACGAAAATTGATCGCATTTTATCGTTTTTGCTGGATGAAATCCTACTTTCCGCATGCGACAGATAGATTTTTTTGCAACTTGTCACGGGAAAAATTCACTTGCCGGCGGCGGTAGGTAGGCAGGCGTTATTTCGACCGCTGCCTTGTTCTGCAGATTTTGTTTTTTTAGTGGAGTATTTGTACGATGATATCGCCCACGAAGAATTTAATTTACGTTGTGTGCAACGGAAACAAAATTATATATAGGTAGGAAACTAAGGAATGGCCAGGAAAATTATGGCCTGCTACTTTCGGTCGAGATTTTTTTTCTTAGCAGGTCATTTTCCACATCGCCTGCTTTGTCAAAATTTTGGCCTGCTTTTAGCCAATAGCAGGCCGCCATTTCGGACGCTGATACTAGCAATACTTTTGATTACATCGATTATAATCGAGTAAATTAAGTTTACATACTTTTATCATGGTTTTTCAACACATCGTTGTTATACCATCACAGAAACTTTCACTTAGATTTGAACACATATTACTTTGTCATGTTTCTTGATAAACATAATACAGGAAAACCTGAATATACTGACCGGCCACTGGACCGAGCAAAAATGTTAGTTTTGACAGTGTGTCTGTTTTCTCAGTGTCTGTGATGCCGGCGGTCGTACGAAGTGAACCGACCCGACAACTACAACGACGCTGATGGAAAGAAGCAAAACGTTGTGTTGCAATAATATTGATTTTTTTTCCCGACACTAACAATACATAAATGTTGATGTGTTACAATATATTCAGTTTTGTCAGAGTTGGTTTTGAAAATGCCTTATCATAGACCTTGATTAAGATGACCATATCGACAGAGAATTTTAATCTACGGCATTTAGCTGGTCGTCCAGACATGGTTGTAAAATCAGGCCCGTAGGCTGGGGGGGTTCGGGGTGACCTCCCTGGTATTGCTACACATTCAGTTGGAGAGGGAGGGGACTCAGCCCCCCAGTTTCAACAAAAGCTGCGTGACTTTTTCATGATTTTGGTCCTAATGTGACCAGATAAACAGGCCGGTTTTTTCCCCCGCGGCGCTTCGCGCCGCCCTGTAGGCCAGGTTTTCACGGAGCGGTGACTGCGCTGGAGGGGCACGTTGCTGTTTGGGTTAAATGCTCTGATTTGCTCATTCTTCTGTTCCGTTCACAATGACCAATAACTGTTTTAGATGTTAATTTACATAGAAATTGCATTCGCTTTATTTGACAATTATCTGCTTATCAAATTTAGAAATCAAACTTGCGTTCATATTATTTCTGTTTTTGTGTTCACATATTTCTCTTCAAACACGTCAGCGCTCTCCAACCCTCTGCTGAAATGTTACTTTCTTCGAGATCACTGCGTATAGTTCGAATTTTGGAAAGGAAAAAAATACTTCTTTTACATTCAAAAGTTATCAACTCAATTTTTCTTCTAAATGACGAGAAAAAATCACAAAAACAATTTCAAAATGCAGTTGATTATATAGTGATGATACGTCGTTTTGTATGCCGGAAATCGGCCAGAATGCGTCGACAGCCATCTAGGAGCGCGGAGCTTCCGGGGCCTAGGCGGCCCCTGGACCCTCGCCTAAAGTGCTATGATAGTCAAGCCCCCCCACTTTTTGGGAGCTTCCGCCGGCGCTGTACATTGTTATTCTTAACGTGATCAAGTCTTTGCTGGTTGACACATATTTTCTTTATGACAGATAGCGGCGAAATATACAGTAATAAACATGGACCAGTTCCTTGATAATAAGATGGCTCAATCGGAGGAATTGTTGGCGTGATTTATCCATCTCTTTACCAGATCGTAACAAGTGTTAACTGAAATGGCACTAATATATCTGCAGGCCGGTGTGGAGGCTAACAATATCCCATATTGAGAGTGCAAGGACACTCTTCTCCAGATATCTCCAGAGGTAGGACACTCTTCACTCAATAAAAAGATAGGAAATGGGACACTTATCCCCACTCTTAGCCACCACACCGGAGTGAGGAGTTAATGATAATAATCTTGATCAAAGGGGGTTTCCCATGGTTGAATATTAACCATCTCCCAGTCGACAAGATTATCATTCACACAACGAGTCGATTATAGTCGTATACTGAATTTATCAGTCGGGAAAAATGCAGTTGGCGGATGTCGAAAATATGCTGTCAAAATGCGCCAGAACGCGCCATATGGCATCTAAATTTTCAAAAAAAATCCGGGGGGGGCATGCCCCCGGACCCCCCTAGCCGGGCTTCGCGCCTGCGGCGCTCGCATTAGGAGTTCCGCAATATTCTCTACCGAACCCCCCCGTTGCCAAACCAGCCTACGGGCTTGTTGTTTACCACCTGCTATATGTCCGAGATGGTTTGTCTGATTTATTGTAAAATAAGATTGTCGTACTCTGAAACTTACATTTCTGGTCAAACTCACTTGGAATTATTTTTCTGCCAAGAATGGTATCAAAAGAATGAAATCAGAGTCGTTGAAGTGATCGTAAACCCTCAAGTAAAGTTTCCCTCAAATGAAAGACCATTGCAATCAGTGTGGGAAAATATTTATTGTAATATTTCTACGATTTTATTACACAGAGTAAACTGCAAATAAAGCATGGTATTCTATGGTGGTCTGTTGCAATCATATTTAGGTCCAGTGATGGGGTAGCATTGGGCTGCGTGTGTTAAGATGCAAGTTTGACGGTGTAAAAATTGGCAAGAATTACTTCAAATATTTAATAGCTCATACCATTTTCATTTCTAGTTGCCAGAGCGCGGCTTTCTTCACTCTCCCAACAGCGAAGATGCTCGATCTCTCCCATAAGCCGTCGATGAGAGCAATGTGTGCACCGGCACCATACATCATTTCCATGCAGGCTTCTGTCTTCATTTCATGGCCTGTCTCACTTCAGAGCTGCTATCATCTCCGCAGCTCTGATCTCCGTATCTGAGCATTTCTGCTCGAATTGGTAGCCCTGATAAGACCAAACACAGCTTCCTCGTTGCTTTCACCGCTGGACTCGGACCTGCCGCTCGTCGACATGATTTCACTCAATTTCGACTGAAGACTACGTGCTTCACATACATTACCCAAACAGACAGTTCCAAAGCCTTTTCCCAACGTCATATCCGCCTTCTGGATACTATACAATGGCGGCACTCTTGTCTTTTGAAAATGAGAAAATATATCTTTTGGGTTTAATTTGGTGAGTTGTATTAATATGTAAAAGGCAACCAAACCCAAACTTTTCCTTTAAGTATGGTCAAGGGAGGTCATCCGACTGTACAGTGAACGATGCTGGACACCCTATGGCATTTCGAGAGTGACAGACCCACAATGGTGGTGATTTTTAACCCAATGATTTGCCACCCCAGAAAACAATCTTCATTGTGCTTGAGTAGGTCTGATAATAGGAAATGAACAGAAGAAAGACAATGACATTGAAACATCTTGTCCGACTGTCTGGTAGGGAGTTCAGGCTTGTGAGCGGATTAGGCTTAGGTTCACCATCTGCCCATGGGCTGACAGCAAGTTAATCAGTAGACCTTAGTCGGTTGGACACATGCTGCTTCAGTGTTTCCAGGGTCAATGAACATTGTTTAGATAAGTTTGTGTTTAAAAACATGGTCGGTTCCGATGGGGATAGATTCCGGTGTTTTCAGGGTCTTGGTATAGGTATTTAATATGAGAGGAAAAGTGGAACAAAGATTTTTGTCTGTGTTGACGGGATTTCAGTGTTTCCAGGGTCAGTGTTCCGGTGTTTCACAGTGAACTTCCTGTTACTTGTAAAAAAATATAATTTTAACATGAACAATGACTTAATTATGCTATAGGAATGACCTGAAGGAGGCGACACATGAGTACTTGTCTCTCACTGCGGAGGAGGTGATAGTCGAGTGGCTTACCGTAAAATAATCGAAAGTTATTTACATTTGTGACAAAAGTATTATCTTTTGCATGCTGATTTGCGATCGTTCCAGGACCCAGAAAATCTGCGGCTGCAAGCTGAACTCTGCATGGGATGGGTTTTATGTTGTAATTTGGAAAGGGGGGGGAGGGATTAAAATTTGTTGACCTGGACCTACCTGGCCTGGCGCTATCTCCGGAACGACAAAAAATGGAGAGCTGAAACTCTTTGACTTTATAGTTTATTATATTGGGATCATTTTGAGCCTATTTGCATAACCCCCGAGCAGAGGATCATGGGAAAATCCAAGATGGCTGCCACGTGGAGTCCCAGAAAAGGGATGTGTTTTCATATTTCTTCAAAATTTCTGCTTTTTCTCGACGAAAAGCGGGCAAAATCTATTTTATTTCACATCTCATTAATATTTACTAATTTATCATGCAGATATTTAGGAGAAATTGCATAAATAAAAAATTCAGAAAATCTGACTGAAAAATCGCCCAAAAAATGCCGTTTTTGAAAATGACGTCACTGTGACGTCATCAAAACGGCCATCTTCGATTTTGCTCACATTGTCTGGTAGAGGTTGACCCAAGGGTATAGTGTGGTAAGTTTCAGCCCTCTAGCTCAAGAGGTAAGAAAAATAATTAGAGGGGAGCCATTTCGCCAAACCCCCGCCTCCCCCCCTCCCTTAAGGCCACAACAGGTCCCAAAAAGCCCAGGCCAGATAGGGTTAAACTAATCACCTACCCTTTGTACGCATTTCTATTTCATATGGTGAAAACATTTACATAAAAGGCACATGATACTGATGTTCAGTATATGTACCGTGACAATATAGTCCAGCTCTGATGAATTCAAAATGGTCACCAAATTGAGAATTATGTTTGGACATTTTCATCAGTTTAACGAAAATTTTTACCGAGATACAATAAACAGCAACCTATATCTTATATTTTGTGAGGTTAATACATCACAGTCTAATTAGTTCACTTTATCAGCTGCCATAACCTTTTAATGAATAAATAATGTTTTATTCACCACACACTCAGTTTACGTACAGTGTATCGGCGCATGTAAACATTCAGGAAAATTGTGAAATCTGTAAACAACGCACTGCCTAGATTATCTCTGCAGTTAGCTACCCTGGTGTGCGCATGCCTACGATGACGTCACTTCTGAGCTCTGCACTCCAAGAGCTCCAAGCTCAGTCTCCAACAGCCCCGAGCGCTCCGATCCAAGAGCTCTGCCCTAGGGGAGCTACCACCACCACCGATCGATGACGGGCGTCAACGCTTGGGGTGGTGGTGTGTGGTGGTGGTGTCTGTACATATAGGGATTATCAGTCCATATGTATTGGTCCACTAATCAAAATTTCGCCACCACTCGTACCGTACTGTTGACGTCACCAATGACGTCGCAGATGACATGGGAATCACTCAAGTCGTGGTCTACACCACGAGAGCTTCAAGATGACACCCTACACTTCATCTTTGGATGAGATATAGAACCTCAATCTCTCAAATATATCCCTGTGCACCTCAAGAATGACCACCCTACTTTCTACGCCCCAAATGTGCAAGCAAGTGTTTCAGGACATGCTGCCGTTACAGTATCCTTGCCTGCCTGACGACGCTTAGGCCAAAAGCGATTATGACCGAAGATTAAACTTTCTCAAATAACGATTTCTAATTGGATAAGAGCCTACTTGAATTTTAAACATACCCAACGCGGTTCCCCCAGCGTGGGTATGATGTACTGGAGGGACTAATAACATGATTGACCTGTCATTCTTGTTGTTCTCTCATCTTTCTACATCATGGCGTCAGGGCGTTTTGCTAGGGCGTTATGACGTTAAGATAAAGCGTTAAGTCCTTAACATAGGTATTGAGGCGTTGGTCCACCGCGACCCCAAGTTGACCTAAACATTTGCATAAGACCTCTGTGACGTCACTTCGGGATACGCTGAGGTAACTCTACCAGGTAGCTAGAGCGAACATGGCCACCTCTCCAAACGGGCTTGTTTGCACCCCCGAACCTCCCCTTTCTCTACTACTCCCAAGTGATCTATAAATAGAACAGGGGTTTCCCAGAAAATTCCCCGAAAAATTAACCCTGATAGTTTCTGATTTCTGTAACACTAAACTGGGTTAATTTCGTTCTACTTTTATTTACCCGAAATTGAGAGACTATACTATCTCAACAACATTTTCCTTTCTATGACTCCGTGTGACCAGTAAATGGTGCGAGTCAGGAGTGGGATTCGAACCCACCCTGCATCTGCAGACCAGTATACCCATACCCCGGGGAAGACAATTGGCACCTTAGACCACTCGGCCATCCTGACCAAAGCTGGTTATCGTGGTCATAATGATTCATATATTGAGCTACGTTGATTATGATGAACATGAAGAGTCATATATAGTGCTACATTTTGTTACATGCTTTTACGGTGCGTACGCCGTGAATGCCCTTATGGCTACACTGATTGGTTACTTCCCCAGCCTGCCGATTGACTGATATATGCACGTTAGGTCGTTAGGATAAGGCGTTGAGACAGGTGTTAAGGCGTTGAGACGGGCGTCCAGGCATACGGACAGGGCGTTAAGCCGTAACAACGGGCGCTGACGAGCGTCACTGCATTTTGATGAATTAGTGACAATTCCATAAAATATCTAGAAAATCAGAGCTTCTGAGCTATTTCACCAGGGCATTGAAGCGTTAAGCTTGGCATTGGCGGTCGTTGCTCCAAGATGACACCTCACATGACGCATTCGGTCCACGGATGGCCCATCTCTACCCCAAACACTTTCCTTCACACCCCCATTAGATCCACTTTGGGTACTACACCTACTAATGACGTCAACAATGACATCACAGATGACATGGACATCCCTCAAGTCGTAGTCTACACCACGAGAGCTTCACTTTGTCATCTCGCACGATACATTCGAACCATGGATGGTCCATCTCTATCTCAAACACCTTCCTTCGCACCACCCAAAATGCGCACTTTGGGTACTACTCCTACTGCTGACGTCAGCAATGACGTCACATATGACATGGACATCCCTCAAGTCGTGGTTTACATCACCAGAGCTTCACTTTGACACCTCACACTACGCATTCGGACCACGGATGGTCCCTCAAACACACCCCACCCACCCTCAAAATTGCTGCTTTCTATACTACTCGTTTCTTCTTTTTCACCATATAGTCTGAAAAATGATATATTTTGAACTCATAATTACATCTGCTGATTACACAGCTTGTTACAGTTAGAAAAATCGTGGTGGTTTACTTCAAGAACCTTACTTTGACGATATTCTGTATTTTAGCCTACATTTAAAGTATAAACGTCAAAAAGACGTCACTGTGACGTCAAACTTGTGATTTTTTTTGCAGCCACAGATTTTCCAAGAGAGTGACCCTAGGGGATCCTTTGGTGGAAAAATCATGCTTTTGTCACTTAGGTAAATATAATTTCACTAAGCCACCTCACTAGTGAAGAATGCTGAAGTCCCCTTGATGTTTGTCTCCTTCCCATCAGCGAAGGACTCCAGCCATGCAGAGAGATATCCAGGTACAAATTATGACTGGCCAGCCTTGCTTAGATCGTCCTGAAATCCAATCAAGTTTCCTACAAGTTTATATTCTCATGAAATCCATTCAGATTTTTGCAAGCTTGTCATGGATCCAAGCTGATTCCTGCAAGCTTAGATTGTCATGGCATCTATTCAGATTCCCACATGCTTAGGAGTGTCATGAAATCCATACAGATTCCTGCAAGCTTAGGTTGTCTTTACATCCATTCAGACTCTCACATACCTAAGAGAGTTATAAAATCCATGCAACTTACCACAACCTATTTGTCATGAATCCAGCTTAAATTGCAATGAAATCCAGTGAAATTTCTGCAAGCTTAAATTGTCATGAAATCCAGTCAGATTACAGCAAGCTTAAATTGCCATGAAATCCAGTGAAATTTCTGTCAGCTTAAATTGGTACAAATTGCAGTCAGATTCCAGCAAGCTCAGATTTCCTGCAAACTTAGATTGTTGTGAAATAGTGAAATTCCCACAAGCCTGGTTGTGAAATCCAGTCCGGTTCCTTCAAACTTAAATTGCCATGAAATCCAGTCATATTCACACAAGCTTAGTTGGATCCAGTTGGATATCTGCCAGATGTCCCGCGGATATCTAGACATCCAAAAAGATAACATTAACTTACTAGACAAAAGTTTATCTGTTCCTTTCCTGCAGCATTCCTCATTTTTGGCTGCAGGTTATTTCTCTAAACCTTATTTCTGTGATACTGAAATGACAGTCCAGCATTGAGTCTGCCGACATGTTGACTTCTTTTTGAAGGTCGTGGATGTCAAAATGTGTATGGTAATTCCTTCAATAAATCGATTACCCTATCGGAAATCTATCACCCACAAATTTGCAACCCACAAGTTGTAATAATTCAATCACCCCCGATTTTCAGTAGATCCCATTTGTAAAAAAAAATGATCATACGTTAATGTGCCGTGTTGACTTGTGTTCGTGTTAAAAACAGTGATGGACATAGTAAGACCTATCACAGACGAATCATATAAACTCGCAACTATTTGTTTGAAGTCTGGAACTTCTAATCTATGAAAGGATTTCCAAGACCGTCACAGCTGGCTGCCATTTTTTTATATGAATTTCCTGGTAAAGGCAAATGGGTCAAGGAACGTCCATCTGTCCGTCTGTCCATCATATCATTGTAAACACATTATCTCAAAAAGTCCTTCACTTACGACAGCATTCTCAAAGAGAGCCGTGTCTACCCGCGGGAGACCAAAGCGACTCTCATGTAAACTGGTGACATTTTTACCTGCGGCACGCAGGTCTACGGGAGGCTCGCGTTGTTGTTACCTGCGGCACGCAGGTCTACGGAAGGCTCGCGTTGTTGTTGTTCTTCTTCTTCTTGTTCTTGTGACTTTTTGAAATGCGCATGCGCTAAGAGAGTGTGATCTCTGCCACACTTTTCTTTTCAACTTCCAATCTCACATGACAACACTGTATTCAAGCGCGTTTGAATTCATTTGCAACTATATTCGGTGGAATGAATTATTGCTTCGTTAATTTGCGGATTGGATTTATTATACATCAGAATAGTGTGAATAACGTCAAAGGACCTACGAAGTAGGGTAGGCATTAGGACTTCGACACGCACTGAACTCTTGGACCCCCAGTTGAAATCCTGCCAATATTAAGATGGGCACGGCCCAAGTTAGAATCACCAGTGATTTTAATCAAAAATCAACAGAAATTTTCATCAAAAGTAGGTCAGCTCGAAACATGCTGGCAACAGTCCCCTAATCACCTTCATGCCCAGTGTGAATAACGTCACAGGACATAAGAAGTAGGGTATGGATTAGGACTCCGACGTACGCTGAACTCTTGGACCCCCAGTTGAAATCCTGCCAATATTAAGATGGGCACGGCCCAAGTTAGAATCACCAGTGATTTTAATTAAAAATCACCAGAAATTTTCATCAAAAGTAGGTCATGCTGGTAGCAGTCCCCTAATGCTCCTTCATGCCAAAAATCAAGGTTCTAATATCAACGGTCAGATATAACATATATATAAATATTAATATTCATGTCACTGTTCAATTGTTTCTCTTGTTGTATTCCTCTTAAAATTTTGTACTCTGCCTTTGACTGGTGTTTGTACAATAAAATCTTGAATCTTGAATGCTTATTTTGCCGACGAAAGGATTCAGATGGACTCACTCATTACCGGACGATTTCAAATGGTAGCCCACTTGGAAGAGACAGAAATGACTATGTAGTATTTAATGTGTTAGACACCCCTGTGCGCGAACAATACCTCGCAGTCGTGCAGTTATATTGTGCACTTTCGGTTACAAGCATGACATTCGGCAAATAGCTATTTTGAATGATTCTCTTTCGGAACACAGCCTCTCTATCCTCATTCTCGCAAGCCAGGGCCTTGATTCGCTGGTATTGATGTTCCCGTCCTCTTCAGCACTCAGAATCCCTTTAGAATAGCATTAATCACTTCCGTAAATTCAATACTTATGTGTATCAGCAGACAATGCGCAGAAACATATTGCATTTGACATCATTCTCTCAAGTCAGAGCCCATTTCTGCTAGAATTTACTGGTTCTATACAAAATTTACGTTACTTTGTCAATCAGTTTTACGAATGGAATTACGTCATATATAGCAGATACTGGCCATAAAAACGATCTAGTTGACCTCGTGGCCAAAAGCTAGGGCCTTTGTTTTCCTGGAGGATTTTTTTAGTTTGATTTTGATACTTAGATACCTTTCGCATTGACTTTAACTTGGCAGTCATTATCGCGAATGCAACAATTTGATGTATCAATAGATAATAACGAGAATTCGACATCATTCTCTTACACACAGACCTTGTTTAGTGAACTAGCCCCGAAACTTCGCACTTGAATCACCTTCGGAATGACTTAGTGACAAACATATTCGCCAATTGAGTATAGGAAGATATCCATAGATACTGTCTAGAAATGTTTCTTGTTTGCAGAATTTGATTTTAAAGAAAAGAAATTAATAAAATTAGCAACCTTCGAAAAGGCTTGGCCGAACATGTCAGATGAGATGATATTTCCTAAGAATGAAATAGTTAATCATTTATATAGAAGAAGCAAACCATGTCTTGGTATTGACTTGCTGCGTGGAAAATAGTGGCAAGGAATTTAGTTCGCAGATCATAACGAACGTAAATGCAGAAACCTAATTAATTATTTTAATCGAATATCAAGACTGTAACAGGCCTCAATTCGAATAGTGAAAAAGTGTCATTATGCCTCTTGGACAGTTCGATAAAGCCTTAAATACCATTCCGTAGTTTCACAGATCGAAGTGATAGACCTGATACTAAATTTATTGAAAAATAACTTTGAAGGAAATATAAATTTTCCATTTTGATCGGCAAATTAAGCGAGAAGGGAGACTGAAGAGCGCAGATTTTCGCGCTATGACTAAATCCTCGAAATTTGTTTGGATTTCCAAATATTTGAAAGCCTTCTTGATTTGCAAAAAGTAACGACTGAACCGAATGTTTTGAAACTTGGCATACACGATACTTGTACCAAAACATTGCCAAAGCGATCATGGTGAGTTCGTCTGTCAAATCGTCGGATTTTGAATGGGGAAAGTGAATATATATATATGGTATCAGAACTAATACGCAATCCCTACAATTGTGGGTTACAAGTTGAAAATTACTTCCATTGGCATAAAAACACTGGCAGAAGGCGCTTTTTTCTACAATTACCACTACCTCCGCTGATATGTCTCTTACTGTATTATTGCCACTGCCGCAGGTTTTGACTACAATGTAGTCATTTCTCACTTGTTAGGTCTTTCCATTTCCAATGGATAGACCTTTTGTTATTCTACGGATTATTATTATTATTATTCCACTTTTGCAATAGCGGCTAAACGGCTTGATATACAGCTTAGATATTTGGGACATGTGTAGATACCGGGCTGAAGTTTCTGGTACAGGTGTTCAATTTTGACCTTGACCTTGACCTATTGAGCTATGGGCTTTTTTGATAAAAACACCATTTTGCGAATATTGACCAAACGCATAAGGCCATGCAGCTGAAATTTGAAATGTGAAAGTTTGCAGATACACCCAACAAAATAACCAATAAAATAAGTAGGTCAAACAAGCGGTTTTCGAGTTCTCTCCCCTGGTGCTGTTTTTCGTGTGGACAGTGTACAGCCAAAACTAAAGCACATATCTAAAAGAAAGTTGATGGTTGGTAAGTGTTACATATGGCCATGCTGTAGTTATATTTTTGAATTGTTACGTAACAAGAAAAAGTAGTTATCTCCCTTTTAATGTTTTTCAAAACCTGGTATTTTATAAGGAAATAAGCTACGGCGTTGATACTCCTAATATTAATGAACACTTTAATGACCGAAAAGAATGTGACCTTAAATTTGACCTTTGACCTCTGGGAGCGTCTCAATATGAGTGCAAAGTTTGACGGTCAAATCTTGAACGGCTGATGCCATCAGTCTGAAAATGAGGTCACGTGACCTACATCACGTCATAAGGTCAGCACTTGTGTCAGAATTCGGCTTTGACCTTGATCTTTGAAGTGATGAGCATCCAAATATCGAGAATACGGCTTCCATTTACTTAGAAAGTAACACGCTGACAGGCAAGAAACAATGACACAATAGTAAGCACAATATTGTCTTTCTTTCGGTGCTACTTATAAAACGATCGGATGTGACCTTGACCTTGAATATCGCACAATGTAAAAAACGTTTTTCGCGTTTTTCTCAGAAACTACAACATGCAGGAATCTGTAATTTGGTACATTTGTACGCTATGATGCAAGTATGACGTCACTGCATTTTCCACCTGACCTTGACCTTGGCTCTTGAGATATGGTCACCGACAGTTTTTGCCACTACAGGGTTATAACTCGAAAACTGTTGGGAATTTCAAGTTGGAATTTGCACATGAATGTAGGTCATTATATGACGTAACAGAAAAACATTAGAAGCCATCAAGATATACCAGAAAGAATAGAACATAATTAGCAATTTGTGAAATTTACGCTTTATTCAAATTTTGCGAAAAGTATTCATCCAATCATCACTATTTTTAGGTCTGTTTGAGGGAATATATATATGTATTTGCCTATGAAATTTCAAGAATATAGCTTTGATAGGTTTAGAGATATTGAAAATTCAAATTTCCCGAACTATTAAGCCGTTAAATGGTCATATGTTGATTTCATCTATTCAATGGGTGTTGTCAATTTCGCTATAGCGATTCGGCTGTAACACTCGAGGCATCCAATGTTCACAATTAAATAAACGTCGTGTTACATGACGGGGCCGGCTCAATTTTGTAAACCTTTTATCTCTTGAACCGCAATAGTTACGAACTTGTAATTTGCTGCCACTTACTTCCAATACTGTGTTCTTTCGTTGACAATGACTCCGTACCGGGCACAGTAATTGTGGAAAACTTGAACAGTTACGAGAGAGCCGTTAGTTTGACATAATACAGGGTAGACAGAGGGTTAGCAATCCAGCGATCCTGGTATTCGTAAACAAACAAGGTCAATAATTTGCTTCGCCGGAAGTGCGCGCGTCTGTCTCTCAAATACGCGCGAGTGTTCCTTTCACGGCGTGCGTAGAAAAATTGCTGTTTTCCAAGAAAGCTGAGCAGGGATGGCATTTAGGTGTCGATGATTAAAGTTCCTAAAACGAGGGAGTATTTGATGTCGCCGTTTACGTGGAATGTTCCCAGATGGAGTACGAATGTACCGTACGAAGAAGGTAAGGATTTCATTAATAATTTGGGAACAATACCCAGTCGACTAAAATTGCGCGCCACATGACGTAATTTTACCCGCATCTCTGCAACTGCATCTCCTTGTTGTTTGTTTCACACGATTCTAGGCTGAAGTTTCTGGTGCAGGTCATCAATTTTGATTGCGGGAATATCTATATGTGTTTGGAATTGACAGTAAGAATGCATTCGCATTGTTGCAGGCAGGATACAATTTCCGCCCCCATTTAGCATGCTGTTTGAAGTATGTTGATGTACGCGACGAATAAGTATTGAGCGACATAAATTCAGTGCTCAGATAGAGCGGACTCATACAGAAAACCATAGACTTTCAATAGTTTATCTTTTAGCAATTGTTTGGATAACGGCACATAACGATGAAAATTCACACTCTCGACCTAAGGCGCTCGCAAACTTGGCAAATTAAGCTTTCCGGAAAATGCTTCCACTCCGTATTTGTAGTATATGCCACATCACAATACAGCGAATTAATACCTTTGGAGGACGACAAGGAAAGACCATGATATTGTACCGACAATATCTAGTGTTATTTGATTTTGTATCCAACAGCCCGACTTTGAAACCCGATGGTCGCGTATTTAGGGAACCGCTAATTTTAGCTTCATGAAACTGCACAAATGGTAAGTCTATCCCCGGCTGGAGTGTCCGATGGGCTTGTACTTGGACATCGATCTCCCGGACAAAGATTATCGGACAAACTTCTCTCTTCAATATTCGGAGAACGGATATTCCAGCCACTTTCATATTTTAAATTTAAGAGTTTTAAATATTGTCGGAAAAAATGACATCATGCATTATGCCCGTCGGACAAAGCGTATCCGACTTTTGTGTCCCGATGACGTATTTCATGTCGCCAGAACACAGCTTAAACTATACAACTAAAACATAAAGTGACGGCGCAATTCCGACATCACGTCTATGGCCATGCTGTAGTTTTCTAGGGAAAATGATACGTTACAAAATTTGGCAGTTATAGCCAAATTAATATTTCTCAAAATATGGAAATTTTAGCAAATGGAGTTACGGATTTGAAATTTTCAACATATATTGTCATGTTAATGTCCAAACGAAATATCTATTTCGATTTGAAATTTAACCGACAGAATCTTCACAATAAGTGGTCAGGTGTCAGCGCGTCTTTTCAACAAGATACTCTCCATACTATATACCGTAATCATTTCCACAGCGATTCTATAATAGCCTAAATGGCATGTTACGGGACTTCAATGCTAGAGGATCCGAGTTCGAATCCTGGGTGTGAGATTTTTTTCTATATTTTTTTTCTATATTTCTTTCCTTTTAACATCGCGCCCCTCCCCCCGCCCCGCAACAGTAATTGTGGAAAACTTGAACAGGTACTAGAAAGCCGTTAGCTTAGTTTGAGATAATACAGCGCAAACAGAGGCTTAGCGATCCTGGTATTCGTAAACAAACAAGGTCAATATTTTGATTCATCGGAAGTGCGCGCGTCTGTCTTCAAATACGCGCGAGTGTTCCTCTCACGGGGAGCGTAGGAACTTAGCTCGCATTTAGGTGTCGATGATTAAAGTCCCCAAAACGAGGGAGTATTTGATGTCGCCGTTTACGTGGAATGTTCCCAGATGGAGTACGAATGTACCGTACGAAGAAGGTAAGGATTTCATTAATAATTTGGGAACAATACCCAGTCGACTAAAATTGCGCGCCACATGACGTAATTTTACCCGCATCTCTGCACCTGCATCTCCTTGTTGTTTGTTTCACACGATTCTAGGCTGAAGTTTCTGGTGCAGGTCATCAATTTTGATTGCGGGAATATCTATATGTGTTTGGAATTGACAGTAAGAATGCATTCGCATTGTTGCAGGCAGGATACAATTTCCGCCCCCATTTAGCATGCTGTTTGAAGTATGTTGATGTACGCGACGAATAAGTATTGAGCGACATAAATTCAGTGCTCAGATAGAGCGGACTCATACAGAAAACCATAGACTTTCAATAGTTTATCTTTTAGCAATTGTTTGGATAACGGCACATAACGATGAAAAATTCACACTCTCGACCTAAGGCGCTCGCAAACTTGGCAAATTAAGCTTTCCGGAAAATGCTTCCACTCCGTATTTGTAGTATATGCCACATCACAATACAGCGAATTAATACCTTTGGAGGACGACAAGGAAAGACCATGATATTGTACCGACAATATCTAGTGTTATTTGATTTTGTATCCAACAGCCCGACTTTGAAACCCGATGGTCGCGTATTTAGGGAACCGCTAATTTTAGCTTCATGAAACTGCACAAATGGTAAGTCTATCCCCGGCTGGAGTGTCCGATGGGCTTGTACTTGGACATCGATCTCCCGGACAAAGATTATCGGACAAACTTCTCTCTTCAATATTCGGAGAACGGATATTCCAGCCACTTTCATATTTTAAATTTAAGAGTTTTAAATATTGTCGGAAAAAATGACATCATGCATTATGCCCGTCGGACAAAGCGTATCCGACTTTTGTGTCCCGATGACGTATTTCATGTCGCCAGAACACAGCTTACACTATACAACTAAAACATAAAGTGACGGCGCAATTCCGACATCACGTCTATGGCCATGCTGTAGTTTTCTAGGGAAAATGATACGTTACAAAATTTGGCAGTTATAGACAAATTAATATTTCTCAAAATATGGAAATTTTAGCAAATGGAGTTACGGATTTGAAATTTTCAACATATATTGTCATGTTAATGTCCAAACGAAATATCTATTTCGATTTGAAATTTAACCGACAGAATCTTCACAATAAGTGGTCAGGTGTCAGCGCGTCTTTTCAACAAGATACTCTCCATACTATATACCGTAATCATTTCCACAGCGATTCTATAATAGCCTAAATGGCATGTTACGGGACTTCAATGCTAGAGGATCCGAGTTCGAATCCTGGGTGTGAGATTTTTTTCTATATTTTTTTTCTATATTTCTTTCCTTTTAACATCGCGCCCCTCCCCCCGCCCCGCAACAGTAATTGTGGAAAACTTGAACAGGTACTAGAAAGCCGTTAGCTTAGTTTGAGATAATACAGCGCAAACAGAGGCTTAGCGATCCTGGTTTTCGAAAACAAACAAGGTCAATATTTTGATTCATCGGAAGTGCGCGCGTCTGTCTTCAAATACGCGCGAGTGTTCCTCTCACGGGGAGCGTAGGAACTTAGCTCGCATTTAGGTGTCGATGATTAAAGTCCCCAAAACGAGGGAGTATTTGATGTCGCCGTTTACGTGGAATGTTCCCAGATGGAGTACGAATGTACCGTACGAAGAAGGTAAGGATTTCATTAATAATTTGGGAACAATACCCAGTCGACTAAAATTGCGCGCCACATGACGTAATTTTACCCGCATCTCTGCAACTGCATCTCCTTGTTGTTTGTTTCACACGATTCTAGGCTGAAGTTTCTGGTTCAGGTCATCAATTTTGATTGCGGGAATATCTATATGTGTTTGGAATTGACAGTAAGAATGCATTCGCATTGTTGCAGGCAGGATACAATTTCCGCCCCCATTTAGCATGCTGTTTGAAGTATGTTGATGTACGCGACGAATAAGTATTGAGCGACATAAATTCAGTGCTCAGATAGAGCGGACTCATACAGAAAACCATAGACTTTCAATAGTTTATCTTTTAGCAATTGTTTGGATAACGGCACATAACGATGAAAATTCACACTCTCGACCTAAGGCGCTCGCAAACTTGGCAAATTAAGCTTTCCGGAAAATGCTTCCTCTCCGTATTTGTAGTATATGCCACATCACAATACAGCGAATTAATACCTTTGGAGGACGACAAGGAAAGACCATGATATTGTACCGACAATATCTAGTGTTATTTGATTTTGTATCCAACAGCCCGACTTTGAAACCCGATGGTCGCGTATTTAGGGAACCGCTAATTTTAGCTTCATGAAACTGCACAAATGGTAAGTCTATCCCCGGCTGGAGTGTCCGATGGGCTTGTACTTGGACATCGATCTCCCGGACAAAGATTATCGGACAAACTTCTCTCTTCAATATTCGGAGAACGGATATTCCAGCCACTTTCATATTTTAAATTTAAGAGTTTTAAATATTGTCGGAAAAAATGACATCATGCATTATGCCCGTCGGACAAAGCGTATCCGACTTTTGTGTCCCGATGACGTATTTCATGTCGCCAGAACACAGCTTAAACTATACAACTAAAACATAAAGTGACGGCGCAATTCCGACATCACGTCTATGGCCATGCTGTAGTTTTCTAGGGAAAATGATACGTTACAAAATTTGGCAGTTATAGCCAAATTAATATTTCTCAAAATATGGAAATTTTAGCAAATGGAGTTACGGATTTGAAATTTTCAACATATATTGTCATGTTAATGTCCAAACGAAATATCTATTTCGATTTGAAATTTAACCGACAGAATCTTCACAATAAGTGGTCAGGTGTCAGCGCGTCTTTTCAACAAGATACTCTCCATACTATATACCGTAATCATTTCCACAGCGATTCTATAATAGCCTAAATGGCATGTTACGGAACTTCAATGCTAGAGGATCCGAGTTCGAATCCTGGGTGTGAGATTTTTTTCTATATTTTTTTTCTATATTTCTTTCCTTTTAACATCGCGCCCCTCCCCCCGCCCCGCAACAGTAATTGTGGAAAACTTGAACAGGTACTAGAAAGCCGTTAGCTTAGTTTGAGATAATACAGCGCAAACAGAGGCTTAGCGATCCTGGTATTCGTAAACAAACAAGGTCAATATTTTGATTCATCGGAAGTGCGCGCGTCTGTCTTCAAATACGCGCGAGTGTTCCTCTCACGGGGAGCGTAGGAACTTAGCTCGCATTTAGGTGTCGATGATTAAAGTTCCTAAAACGAGGGAGTATTTGATGTCGCCGTTTACGTGGAATGTTCCCAGATGGAGTACGAATGTACCGTACGAAGAAGGTAAGGATTTCATTAATAATTTGGGAACAATACCCAGTCGACTAAAATTGCGCGCCACATGACGTAATTTTACCCGCATCTCTGCAACTGCATCTCCTTGTTGTTTGTTTCACACGATTCTAGGCTGAAGTTTCTGGTGCAGGTCATCAATTTTGATTGCGGGAATATCTATATGTGTTTGGAATTGACAGTAAGAATGCATTCGCATTGTTGCAGGCAGGAAACAATTTCCGCCCCCATTTAGCATGCTGTTTGAAGTATGTTGATGTACGCGACGAATAAGTATTGAGCGACATAAATTCAGTGCTCAGATAGAGCGGACTCATACAGAAAACCATAGACTTTCAATAGTTTATCTTTTAGCAATTGTTTGGATAACGGCACATAACGATGAAAAATTCACACTCTCGACCTAAGGCGCTCGCAAACTTGGCAAATTAAGCTTTCCGGAAAATGCTTCCACTCCGTATTTGTAGTATATGCCACATCACAATACAGCGAATTAATACCTTTGGAGGACGACAAGGAAAGACCATGATATTGTACCGACAATATCTAGTGTTATTTGATTTTGTATCCAACAGCCCGACTTTGAAACCCGATGGTCGCGTATTTAGGGAACCGCTAATTTTAGCTTCATGAAACTGCACAAATGGTAAGTCTATCCCCGGCTGGAGTGTCCGATGGGCTTGTACTTGGACATCGATCTCCCGGACAAAGATTATCGGACAAACTTCTCTCTTCAATATTCGGAGAACGGATATTCCAGCCACTTTCATCTTTTGAATATAAGAGTTTTAAATATTGTCAGAAAAAATGACATCATGCATTATGCCCGTCGGACAAAGCGTATCCGACTTTTCTGTCCCGATGACGTATTTCATGTCGCCAGAACACAGCTTAAACTATACAACTAAAACATAAAGTGACGGCGCAATTCCGACATCACGTCTATGGCCATGCTGTAGTTTTCTAGGGAAAATGATACGTTACAAAATTTGGCAGTTATAGCCAAATTAATATTTCCACAAAAAACAATATGGAAAATTTTTGAGCGAAATGACATGATTAAATTACAACACATATTGTCGCTCGATGTTAGTTATCCGAACGAGTTATCCATTGATTTGAAATTGAGAACACACCGGATAGAACTCATAGGTTGAAAAAAAATAAGGTCGCATGCCTTACAACAAGATTACTTCCATTTTACACTGCAATTATTTCCAGCGATTCGATATGGTTGCCTAAATGGCGTTGATTAGACTTCAATGCTAGAGGATCCGAGTTCGAATCCTGGGTGTGAGATTTTTTTCTATATTTTTTTTCTATATTTCTTTCCTTTTAACATCGCGCCCCTCCCCCCGCCCCGCAACAGTAATTGTGGAAAACTTGAACAGGTACTAGAAAGCCGTTAGCTTAGTTTGAGATAATACAGCGCAAACAGAGGCTTAGCGATCCTGGTTTTCGAAAACAAACAAGGTCAATATTTTGATTCATCGGAAGTGCGCGCGTCTGTCTTCAAATACGCGCGAGTGTTCCTCTCACGGGGAGCGTAGGAACTTAGCTCGCATTTAGGTGTCGATGATTAAAGTCCCCAAAACGAGGGAGTATTTGATGTCGCCGTTTACGTGGAATGTTCCCAGATGGAGTACGAATGTACCGTACGAAGAAGGTAAGGATTTCATTAATAATTTGGGAACAATACCCAGTCGACTAAAATTGCGCGCCACATGACGTAATTTTACCCGCATCTCTGCAACTGCATCTCCTTGTTGTTTGTTTCACACGATTCTAGGCTGAAGTTTCTGGTGCAGGTCATCAATTTTGATTGCGGGAATATCTATATGTGTTTGGAATTGACAGTAAGAATGCATTCGCATTGTTGCAGGCAGGATACAATTTCCGCCCCCATTTAGCATGCTGTTTGAAGTATGTTGATGTACGCGACGAATAAGTATTGAGCGACATAAATTCAGTGCTCAGATAGAGCGGACTCATACAGAAAACCATAGACTTTCAATAGTTTATCTTTTAGCAATTGTTTGGATAACGGCACATAACGATGAAAATTCACACTCTCGACCTAAGGCGCTCGCAAACTTGGCAAATTAAGCTTTCCGGAAAATGCTTCCACTCCGTATTTGTAGTATATGCCACATCACAATACAGCGAATTAATACCTTTGGAGGACGACAAGGAAAGACCATGATATTGTACCGACAATATCTAGTGGTATTTGATTTTGTATCCAACAGCCCGACTTTGAAACCCGATGGTCGCGTATTTAGGGAACCGCTAATTTTAGCTTCATGAAACTGCACAAATGGTAAGTCTATCCCCGGCTGGAGTGTCCGATGGGCTTGTACTTGGACATCGATCTCCCGGACAAAGATTATCGGACAAACTTCTCTCTTCAATATTCGGAGAACGGATATTCCAGCCACTTTCATATTTTAAATTTAAGAGTTTTAAATATTGTCGGAAAAAATGACATCATGCATTATGCCCGTCGGACAAAGCGTATCCGACTTTTGTGTCCCGATGACGTATTTCATGTCGCCAGAACACAGCTTAAACTATACAACTAAAACATAAAGTGACGGCGCAATTCCGACATCACGTCTATGGCCATGCTGTAGTTTTCTAGGGAAAATGATACGTTACAAAATTTGGCAGTTATAGCCAAATTAATATTTCTCAAAATATGGAAATTTTAGCAAATGGAGTTACGGATTTGAAATTTTCAACATATATTGTCATGTTAATGTCCAAACGAAATATCTATTTCGATTTGAAATTTAACCGACAGAATCTTCACAATAAGTGGTCAGGTGTCAGCGCGTCTTTTCAACAAGATACTCTCCATACTATATACCGTAATCATTTCCACAGCGATTCTATAATAGCCTAAATGGCATGTTACGGAACTTCAATGCTAGAGGATCCGAGTTCGAATCCTGGGTGTGAGATTTTTTTCTATATTTTTTTTCTATATTTCTTTCCTTTTAACATCGCGCCCCTCCCCCCGCCCCGCAACAGTAATTGTGGAAAACTTGAACAGGTACTAGAAAGCCGTTAGCTTAGTTTGAGATAATACAGCGCAAACAGAGGCTTAGCGATCCTGGTATTCGTAAACAAACAAGGTCAATATTTTGATTCATCGGAAGTGCGCGCGTCTGTCTTCAAATACGCGCGAGTGTTCCTCTCACGGGGAGCGTAGGAACTTAGCTCGCATTTAGGTGTCGATGATTAAAGTTCCTAAAACGAGGGAGTATTTGATGTCGCCGTTTACGTGGAATGTTCCCAGATGGAGTACGAATGTACCGTACGAAGAAGGTAAGGATTTCATTAATAATTTGGGAACAATACCCAGTCGACTAAAATTGCGCGCCACATGACGTAATTTTACCCGCATCTCTGCAACTGCATCTCCTTGTTGTTTGTTTCACACGATTCTAGGCTGAAGTTTCTGGTGCAGGTCATCAATTTTGATTGCGGGAATATCTATATGTGTTTGGAATTGACAGTAAGAATGCATTCGCATTGTTGCAGGCAGGAAACAATTTCCGCCCCCATTTAGCATGCTGTTTGAAGTATGTTGATGTACGCGACGAATAAGTATTGAGCGACATAAATTCAGTGCTCAGATAGAGCGGACTCATACAGAAAACCATAGACTTTCAATAGTTTATCTTTTAGCAATTGTTTGGATAACGGCACATAACGATGAAAAATTCACACTCTCGACCTAAGGCGCTCGCAAACTTGGCAAATTAAGCTTTCCGGAAAATGCTTCCACTCCGTATTTGTAGTATATGCCACATCACAATACAGCGAATTAATACCTTTGGAGGACGACAAGGAAAGACCATGATATTGTACCGACAATATCTAGTGTTATTTGATTTTGTATCCAACAGCCCGACTTTGAAACCCGATGGTCGCGTATTTAGGGAACCGCTAATTTTAGCTTCATGAAACTGCACAAATGGTAAGTCTATCCCCGGCTGGAGTGTCCGATGGGCTTGTACTTGGACATCGATCTCCCGGACAAAGATTATCGGACAAACTTCTCTCTTCAATATTCGGAGAACGGATATTCCAGCCACTTTCATCTTTTGAATATAAGAGTTTTAAATATTGTCAGAAAAAATGACATCATGCATTATGCCCGTCGGACAAAGCGTATCCGACTTTTCTGTCCCGATGACGTATTTCATGTCGCCAGAACACAGCTTAAACTATACAACTAAAACATAAAGTGACGGCGCAATTCCGACATCACGTCTATGGCCATGCTGTAGTTTTCTAGGGAAAATGATACGTTACAAAATTTGGCAGTTATAGCCAAATTAATATTTCTCAAAATATGGAAATTTTAGCAAATGGAGTTACGGATTTGAAATTTTCAACATATATTGTCATGTTAATGTCCAAACGAAATATCTATTTCGATTTGAAATTTAACCGACAGAATCTTCACAATAAGTGGTCAGGTGTCAGCGCGTCTTTTCAACAAGATACTCTCCATACTATATACCGTAATCATTTCCACAGCGATTCTATAATAGCCTAAATGGCATGTTACGGGACTTCAATGCTAGAGGATCCGAGTTCGAATCCTGGGTGTGAGATTTTTTTCTATATTTTTTTTCTATGTTTCTTTCCTTTTAACATCGCGCCCCTCCCCCCGCCCCGCAACAGTAATTGTGGAAAACTTGAACAGGTACTAGAAAGCCGTTAGCTTAGTTTGAGATAATACAGCGCAAACAGAGGCTTAGCGATCCTGGTATTCGTAAACAAACAAGGTCAATATTTTGATTCATCGGAAGTGCGCGCGTCTGTCTTCAAATACGCGCGAGTGTTCCTCTCACGGGGAGCGTAGGAACTTAGCTCGCATTTAGGTGTCGATGATTAAAGTCCCCAAAACGAGGGAGTATTTGATGTCGCCGTTTACGTGGAATGTTCCCAGATGGAGTACGAATGTACCGTACGAAGAAGGTAAGGATTTCATTAATAATTTGGGAACAATACCCAGTCGACTAAAATTGCGCGCCACATGACGTAATTTTACCCGCATCTCTGCAACTGCATCTCCTTGTTGTTTGTTTCACACGATTCTAGGCTGAAGTTTCTGGTGCAGGTCATCAATTTTGATTGCGGGAATATCTATATGTGTTTGGAATTGACAGTAAGAATGCATTCGCATTGTTGCAGGCAGGATACAATTTCCGCCCCCATTTAGCATGCTGTTTGAAGTATGTTGATGTACGCGACGAATAAGTATTGAGCGACATAAATTCAGTGCTCAGATAGAGCGGACTCATACAGAAAACCATAGACTTTCAATAGTTTATCTTTTAGCAATTGTTTGGATAACGGCACATAACGATGAAAATTCACACTCTCGACCTAAGGCGCTCGCAAACTTGGCAAATTAAGCTTTCCGGAAAATGCTTCCACTCCGTATTTGTAGTATATGCCACATCACAATACAGCGAATTAATACCTTTGGAGGACGACAAGGAAAGACCATGATATTGTACCGACAATATCTAGTTAGGTCTTTCCATTTTCCAATGGATAGACCTTTTGTTATTCTACCGATTTTTATTATTATTATTATTATTATTATTATTATTATGCTATCCAAATTTGTGTCCAACGAAACGTCTTCAAAGCCTTACTGTACAGCTTAGATATTGGGTACACAGTTAGATATAGGTCTGAAGTTATGCATATTATTTGGACAACTGACCTTGACCTTGACCTAATGAGATATAGGCCGACAAAGTTAAATGTTATTTTGCGAATATTTGCGAATATTGAGCAAACGGTTTGGAAGACGAAGTTGACATTTGGAAAGCAAGTGTTTGAAGCTTTTCTCAACAAAATGAGCGAATAAAATAAGTAGGTCAGACAAGCAGTTTTCGAGTTATCTCCCCTGGTGCTGTTTTCCTTGTTGCCGGTGTACAGGCAAAACTAAAGAACATATCTAAAAGAAAGTCGATGGTTGGTAAGTGTTATATATGGCCATGCTGTAGTTATATTTTTGAATTGTTACGTAACAAGAAGAAATAGTTATCTCCCTTTTAATGTTTTTCAAAACCCGGTATTTTATAAGGAAATAAGCTACGGCATTGATACTCCTAATATTAATGAACACTCTAATGACCGAAAAGGATGTGACCTTAAATTTGACCTTTGACCTCCAGAAGCGTCGCTATATGAGTTCAAAGTTTGGTGGTCAAATCTTGAACGGCCAATGCGATCAGTCTGAAAATAAGGTCACGTGACCTACATGACGTCAGAAGGTCAGCACTTGTATCAGAACTCGGCCTTGACCTTGATCTTTGAAGTGATGAGCATCCAAAATATAGAAAATACGGCTTCCATTTACTGGAAAACTAACACACTGACAGTCACAAAACAATGATGCAATATTGAGTACAATATTGACTTTCTTTTGGCGCTAATTACAAAACCATGCGATATGACCTTGACCTTGAATATTACAAAATGTAAAAAGCGTTGCATGTAATTTTCTCGAAAACTACAACTTGCAGGAATCTGTAATTTAACACATTTGTACCCCATAATACAGGTATGACGTCACCGAATTTTCAAGATGACCTTGACCTTAGTTTTTGAGCTATGGCCACGGATAGTTTTGCGACTACAGTGCCGTAACTGGAAAACTGTTGGAAATTTCAACTTGAAAATTGCACATGAATGTAGGTCATTACATGATGTAACAGAACATCAGTAGAACCCATAAAAAGATACCAGAAAGATTGGGAGATAATTAGCAATTTGTGAAATTTACGATGTATTCAAGTTTCGCGAAAAGTATGCATCCAATCATCATTATTTTTAGGCATGATTGAGGGAATATATATATGTATTTGCCTTTGAAATTTCAAGAATATAGCTTTGATAGGTTTAGAGATATTAAAGAAACAATTTTCCCGAACCATTAAGCCGTTAAATGGTGACATGTTGATTTCATCTATTCAGTGGGTGTTGTCAATTTCGCTATAGCGATTCGGCTGTAACACTCGAGGCATCCAATGTTCGCAATTAAATAAACGTCGTGTTACATGACGGTGCTGGCTCAGTTTAGTAAACCTTTTATCTGTTGGGAGCGTCACCGTATGAGGACAAATTTTGGTGGTCAACTCTTGAACGGCTGATGCGATCAGTCTGAAAATAAGGTGACGTAACCTACATCACGTCATAAGGTTAGCACTTGTGTCACATCTCGACCTTGACCTTGACCGTTGAAGTCATAAGCATCCAAATATGGAAAACACGGCTTCCATTTACTGAAAAAGTAACACGATGACAGGCACGAAACAATGACACAATAGTAAGCATAATATTGTCTTTCTTTCGGTGCTACTTATAAAACGATCCGATGTGACCTTGATCTTGAATATCGCACAATGTTAAAATCATTGTTCGCGTTTTTCTCAAAAACTACAACATGCAGGAACCTGTAATTTGTTACATTTTTAGGCCATAATGTAGGTATGACGTCACTGCATTTTCAACCTGACCTTGACCTTGGCTCTTGAGATATGGTCACGACAGTTTTGCGACTACAGGGTTATAACTCGAAAACTGTTGGGAATTTCAAGTTGGAATTTGCACATGAATGTAGGTCATTATATGACGTAACAGAAAAATATTAGAAGCCATCAAGATATACCAGAAAGAATAGAACATAATTAGCAATTTGTGAAATTTACGCTTTATTCAAATTTTGCGAAAAGTATTCATCCAATCATCACTATTTTTAGGTATGTCTGAGGGAATATATTTATGTATTTGCCTATGAAATTTCAAGAATATAGCGGTGATAGGTTTAGAGATATTAAAAATTCAAATTTCCCGAACTATTAAGCCGTTAAATGGTCATATGTTCATTTCATCTATTCAATGGGTGTTGTCAATTTTGCTATAGCGATTCGGCTGTGTTGTTACGCAATTAAATTTATCCAGAATACTAATTTTTGTTTTAGAAAAAGGAAAGTGAAATTTAGAACTAATGAACGTATAGTCAGATAATCCTCATCGAATTAGATAAATATACGGAGCAATTCAATGTTAGAGATAGATGAAGAGATCTTAATAAGCAGATAAGGTACCGATTATATAAAGTTAAAATATGTATCCGGAGTACCAGATATAACTGGCAAACAAAGAAAGAAAACAAGACCAGACGGTAAACAATAACACATGTGAAACCGCAAAACCACCAGGAATGATTGACAGCAAATACATTCAATACAAACGTGATAGCAAATATACTCGACGCGGAAGTAATGATTGACAGATACGAAAACAACATCTCCACGTGGGAGACTTTAGAATAAAGATACCTGAGAATAAATAACGAGACATCCTGAGCGCACGGCGTAAGTATAACATACCAGAGAGTAAACTCATACACACACAAGTTAAAGACAGTAATTCATCAAACCTTTCCAATTATATGTATCGAAGAAGAAACAATTTAACATATAGATCGACTCCTACATTAAATTTAAATAGGATCAATTAATATCACAACTATATCATATCGACAAATAGAAACACAACACCGAAAATTTATACTCTGCGCCAGACACTTTACAGTGAATGACAGCAATCAATTAAAATAACAATACACGCAGCCGCTATTGTGTTTAACCTACCACAGCGTCCAGCCAATAACAACAGACCAGCGCGTGAACAGATCAAAGACACTACACGGTACGGAAGATGTTCATGTTGCAAAATATTAATGAAAGATGATTAATTCTATACAATAATTAAACAGTCGCAAACATTAAATACAGAATAACGAACAATTAATTCAACAATTATACAACAGTAAGTGAAATAACAGTAGAACGGCAGGATATATTCAATAAAAGAAATGCACCTTATAACCTGAAGTATATTATATGTTGAACAAAAATCTATTTAGCAATATCAGTTAATCAGCACTTTAAATTTTCAAACTCATTCATTAATTGAACTATGAACCATTAATATTAGTTATATCAGATCGACCAATATAAACATGAAACCACCAATTTATACTCATACAGACACTTGTCAGTGATTGACAGCATCAAATTTAAATAACAATTAGCCAGACCAGGGCGATCGGCGATCAAGCCCGGTAAATTCAAAGTGATTGACAGCTAGGGACATAGCCTCGCACAGCGACACACCAAAGACAAATGTGAAAACAGATCAATGACAAAACACGGCCAGGCACGGATACAACTCTGCAAAAGGGCTACTACACAGATATTCGTACGTCACAGCAATGACTCGAAAATAGGGCGATTTATAGGAATTAGCCTGTATCATACTAACAATTGGGTCATAGTTTACCCTGGGACCTCCCGTCATGTGCTTCTATTCCGACACATGTGGTACCATGCAGTGTAATCACGTGACCCGGCAAGTTGTTCGCATGTGTTGATCAGTGGTTTGAGTGTTCGAGAAACTCTAAAGACTTCAGTTATTTCTCCGTTGTGAATGGGTTTGTTTATTTGATGTCGCCGTTTACGTGGAATGTTCCCAGATGAAGCACGAATGGAATGTCCAAACAAGGTAAGCATTCGTTACCTAATTTAGAAACAATACCCAGTCGACTAAAATCGCGCGCCAAAATACGTAATTGAAACGACATCTCTGCCACTGTATCTCCTTGTATCATTTGCCTATGATGAAACGTTCCGATTGTCTTTCCCAGACATACATGCAGGTCAGCGAACACGTGGTGTCTGGCCTCTGTTTACAAACAAACCGCCTATACACAGAGCGCGACTGATTTTAACGTTGTAGCAAGTCGGGCTAATTTCGGCGATTTTATGCCAATAAATGAAGTTTATTCGACGAAGTGGTCGCCAATTTACATATCTCTTTTCTGCAAATCTGTATTCAAATTACTGAAGACAGCAGAAGGAAAGACCGCGTCATTGTACCAACAATGTCTAGTGTTATTTGATTTTGTATCCAACAGCCCGACTTTGAAACCCGATGGTCGCGTATTTAGGGAACCGCTAATTTTAGCTTCATGAAACTGCACAAATGGTAAGTCTATCCCCGGCTGGAGTGTCCGATGGGCTTGTACTTGGACATCGATCTCCCGGACAAAGATTATCGGACAAACTTCTCTCTTCAATATTCGGAGAACGGATATTCCAGCCACTTTCATATTTTAAATTTAAGAGTTTTAAATATTGTCGGAAAAAATGACATCATGCATTATGCCCGTCGGACAAAGCGTATCCGACTTTTGTGTCCCGATGACGTATTTCATGTCGCCAGAACACAGCTTAAACTATACAACTAAAACATAAAGTGACGGCGCAATTCCGACATCACGTCTATGGCCATGCTGTAGTTTTCTAGGGAAAATGATACGTTACAAAATTTGGCAGTTATAGCCAAATTAATATTTCTCAAAATATGGAAATTTTAGCAAATGGAGTTACGGATTTGAAATTTTCAACATATATTGTCATGTTAATGTCCAAACGAAATATCTATTTCGATTTGAAATTTAACCGACAGAATCTTCACAATAAGTGGTCAGGTGTCAGCGCGTCTTTTCAACAAGATACTCTCCATACTATATACCGTAATCATTTCCACAGCGATTCTATAATAGCCTAAATGGCATGTTACGGGACTTCAATGCTAGAGGATCCGAGTTCGAATCCTGGGTGTGAGATTTTTTTCTATATTTTTTTTCTATGTTTCTTTCCTTTTAACATCGCGCCCCTCCCCCCGCCCCGCAACAGTAATTGTGGAAAACTTGAACAGGTACTAGAAAGCCGTTAGCTTAGTTTGAGATAATACAGCGCAAACAGAGGCTTAGCGATCCTGGTATTCGTAAACAAACAAGGTCAATATTTTGATTCATCGGAAGTGCGCGCGTCTGTCTTCAAATACGCGCGAGTGTTCCTCTCACGGGGAGCGTAGGAACTTAGCTCGCATTTAGGTGTCGATGATTAAAGTCCCCAAAACGAGGGAGTATTTGATGTCGCCGTTTACGTGGAATGTTCCCAGATGGAGTACGAATGTACCGTACGAAGAAGGTAAGGATTTCATTAATAATTTGGGAACAATACCCAGTCGACTAAAATTGCGCGCCACATGACGTAATTTTACCCGCATCTCTGCAACTGCATCTCCTTGTTGTTTGTTTCACACGATTCTAGGCTGAAGTTTCTGGTGCAGGTCATCAATTTTGATTGCGGGAATATCTATATGTGTTTGGAATTGACAGTAAGAATGCATTCGCATTGTTGCAGGCAGGATACAATTTCCGCCCCCATTTAGCATGCTGTTTGAAGTATGTTGATGTACGCGACGAATAAGTATTGAGCGACATAAATTCAGTGCTCAGATAGAGCGGACTCATACAGAAAACCATAGACTTTCAATAGTTTATCTTTTAGCAATTGTTTGGATAACGGCACATAACGATGAAAAATTCACACTCTCGACCTAAGGCGCTCGCAAACTTGGCAAATTAAGCTTTCCGGAAAATGCTTCCACTCCGTATTTGTAGTATATGCCACATCACAATACAGCGAATTAATACCTTTGGAGGACGACAAGGAAAGACCATGATATTGTACCGACAATATCTAGTTAGGTCTTTCCATTTTCCAATGGATAGACCTTTTGTTATTCTACCGATTTTTATTATTATTATTATTATTATTATTATTATTATGCTATCCAAATTTGTGTCCAACGAAACGTCTTCAAAGCCTTACTGTACAGCTTAGATATTGGGTACACAGTTAGATATAGGTCTGAAGTTATGCATATTATTTGGACAACTGACCTTGACCTTGACCTAATGAGATATAGGCCGACAAAGTTAAATGTTATTTTGCGAATATTTGCGAATATTGAGCAAACGGTTTGGAAGACGAAGTTGACATTTGGAAAGCAAGTGTTTGAAGCTTTTCTCAACAAAATGAGCGAATAAAATAAGTAGGTCAGACAAGCAGTTTTCGAGTTATCTCCCCTGGTGCTGTTTTCCTTGTTGCCGGTGTACAGGCAAAACTAAAGAACATATCTAAAAGAAAGTCGATGGTTGGTAAGTGTTATATATGGCCATGCTGTAGTTATATTTTTGAATTGTTACGTAACAAGAAGAAATAGTTATCTCCCTTTTAATGTTTTTCAAAACCCGGTATTTTATAAGGAAATAAGCTACGGCATTGATACTCCTAATATTAATGAACACTCTAATGACCGAAAAGGATGTGACCTTAAATTTGACCTTTGACCTCCAGAAGCGTCGCTATATGAGTTCAAAGTTTGGTGGTCAAAACTTGAACGGCCAATGCGATCAGTCTGAAAATAAGGTCACGTGACCTACATGACGTCAGAAGGTCAGCACTTGTATCAGAACTCGGCCTTGACCTTGATCTTTGAAGTGATGAGCATCCAAAATATAGAAAATACGGCTTCCATTTACTGGAAAACTAACACACTGACAGTCACAAAACAATGATGCAATATTGAGTACAATATTGACTTTCTTTTGGCGCTAATTACAAAACCATGCGATATGACCTTGACCTTGAATATTACAAAATGTAAAAAGCGTTGCATGTAATTTTCTCGAAAACTACAACTTGCAGGAATCTGTAATTTAACACATTTGTACCCCATAATACAGGTATGACGTCACCGAATTTTCAAGATGACCTTGACCTTAGTTTTTGAGCTATGGCCACGGATAGTTTTGCGACTACAGTGCCGTAACTGGAAAACTGTTGGAAATTTCAACTTGAAAATTGCACATGAATGTAGGTCATTACATGATGTAACAGAACATCAGTAGAACCCATAAAAAGATACCAGAAAGATTGGGAGATAATTAGCAATTTGTGAAATTTACGATGTATTCAAGTTTTGCGAAAAGTATGCATCCAATCATCATTATTTTTAGGCATGATTGAGGGAATATATATATGTATTTGCCTTTGAAATTTCAAGAATATAGCTTTGATAGGTTTAGAGATATTAAAGAAACAATTTTCCCGAACCATTAAGCCGTTAAATGGTGACATGTTGATTTCATCTATTCAGTGGGTGTTGTCAATTTCGCTATAGCGATTCGGCTGTAACACTCGAGGCATCCAATGTTCGCAATTAAATAAACGTCGTGTTACATGACGGTGCTGGCTCAGTTTAGTAAACCTTTTATCTGTTGGGAGCGTCACCGTATGAGGACAAATTTTGGTGGTCAACTCTTGAACGGCTGATGCGATCAGTCTGAAAATAAGGTGACGTAACCTACATCACGTCATAAGGTTAGCACTTGTGTCACATCTCGACCTTGACCTTGACCGTTGAAGTCATAAGCATCCAAATATGGAAAACACGGCTTCCATTTACTGAAAAAGTAACACGATGACAGGCACGAAACAATGACACAATAGTAAGCATAATATTGTCTTTCTTTCGGTGCTACTTATAAAACGATCCGATGTGACCTTGACCTTGAATATCGCACAATGTTAAAATCATTGTTCGCGTTTTTCTCAAAAACTACAACATGCAGGAACCTGTAATTTGTTACATTTTTAGGCCATAATGTAGGTATGACGTCACTGCATTTTCAACCTGACCTTGACCTTGGCTCTTGAGATATGGTCACCGACAGTTTTGCGACTACAGGGTTATAACTCGAAAACTGTTGGGAATTTCAAGTTGTAATTTGCACATGAATGTAGGTCATTATATGACGTAACAGAAAAATATTAGAAGCCATCAAGATATACCAGAAAGAATAGAACATAATTAGCAATTTGTGAAATTTACGCTTTATTCAAATTTTGCGAAAAGTATTCATCCAATCATCACTATTTTTAGGTATGTCTGAGGGAATATATTTATGTATTTGCCTATGAAATTTCAAGAATATAGCGGTGATAGGTTTAGAGATATTAAAAATTCAAATTTCCCGAACTATTAAGCCGTTAAATGGTCATATGTTCATTTCATCTATTCAATGGGTGTTGTCAATTTCGCTATAGCGATTCGGCTGTGTTGTTACGCAATTAAATTTATCCAGAATACTAATTTTTGTTTTAGAAAAAGGAAAGTGAAATTTAGAACTAATGAACGTATAGTCAGATAATCCTCATCGAATTAGATAAATATACGGAGCAATTCAATGTTAGAGATAGATGAAGAGATCTTAATAAGCAGATAAGGTACCGATTATATAAAGTTAAAATATGTATCCGGAGTACCAGATATAACTGGCAAACAAAGAAAGAAAACAAGACCAGACGGTAAACAATAACACATGTGAAACCGCAAAACCACCAGGAATGATTGACAGCAAATACATTCAATACAAACGTGATAGCAAATATACTCGACGCGGAAGTAATGATTGACAGATACGAAAACAACATCTCCACGTGGGAGACTTTAGAATAAAGATACCTGAGAATAAATAACGAGACATCCTGAGCGCACGGCGTAAGTATAACATACCAGAGAGTAAACTCATACACACACAAGTTAAAGACAGTAATTCATCAAACCTTTCCAATTATATGTATCGAAGAAGAAACAATTTAACATATAGATCGACTCCTACATTAAATTTAAATAGGATCAATTAATATCACAACTATATCATATCGACAAATAGAAACACAACACCGAAAATTTATACTCTGCGCCAGACACTTTACAGTGAATGACAGCAATCAATTAAAATAACAATACACGCAGCCGGGCGATAGGCAATCAAGCCCGGTGAAGCAAAAATGATTGACAGCTAGTGACCTAGCGCAGGTGTTTAACCTACCACAGCGTCCAGCCAATAACAACAGACCAGCGCGTGAACAGATCAAAGACACTACACGGTACGGAAGATGTTCATGTTGCAAAATATTAATGAAAGATGATTAATTCTATACAATAATTAAACAGTCGCAAACATTAAATACAGAATAACGAACAATTAATTCAACAATTATACAACAGTAAGTGAAATAACAGTAGAACGGCAGGATATATTCAATAAAAGAAATGCACCTTATAACCTGAAGTATATTATATGTTGAACAAAAATCTATTTAGCAATATCAGTTAATCAGCACTTTAAATTTTCAAACTCATTCATTAATTGAACTATGAACCATTAATATTAGTTATATCAGATCGACCAATATAAACATGAAACCACCAATTTATACTCATACAGACACTTGTCAGTGATTGACAGCATCAAATTTAAATAACAATTAGCCAGACCAGGGCGATCGGCGATCAAGCCCGGTAAATTCAAAGTGATTGACAGCTAGGGACATAGCCTCGCACAGCGACACACCAAAGACAAATGTGAAAACAGATCAATGACAAAACACGGCCAGGCACGGATACAACTCTGCAAAAGGGCTACTACACAGATATTCGTACGTCACAGCAATGACTCGAAAATAGGGCGATTTATAGGAATTAGCCTGTATCATACTAACAATTGGGTCATAGTTTACCCTGGGACCTCCCGTCATGTGCTTCTATTCCGACACATGTGGTACCATGCAGTGTAATCACGTGACCCGGCAAGTTGTTCGCATGTGTTGATCAGTGGTTTGAGTGTTCGAGAAACTCTAAAGACTTCAGTTATTTCTCCGTTGTGAATGGGTTTGTTTATTTGATGTCGCCGTTTACGTGGAATGTTCCCAGATGAAGCACGAATGGAATGTCCAAACAAGGTAAGCATTCGTTACCTAATTTAGGAACAATACCCAGTCGACTAAAATCGCGCGCCAAAATACGTAATTGAAACGACATCTCTGCCACTGTATCTCCTTGTATCATTTGCCTATGATGAAACGTTCCGATTGTCTTTCCCAGACATACATGCAGGTCAGCGAACACGTGGTGTCTGGCCTCTGTTTACAAACAAACCGCCTATACACAGAGCGCGACTGATTTTAACGTTGTAGCAAGTCGGGCTAATTTCGGCGATTTTATGCCAATAAATGAAGTTTATTCGACGAAGTGGTCGCCAATTTACATATCTCTTTTCTGCAAATCTGTATTCAAATTACTGAAGACAGCAGAAGGAAAGACCGCGTCATTGTACCAACAATGTCTAGTGTTATTTGATTTTGTATCCAACAGCCCGACTTTGAAACCCGATGGTCGCGTATTTAGGGAACCGCTAATTTTAGCTTCATGAAACTGCACAAATGGTAAGTCTATCCCCGGCTGGAGTGTCCGATGGGCTTGTACTTGGACATCGATCTCCCGGACAAAGATTATCGGACAAACTTCTCTCTTCAATATTCGGAGAACGGATATTCCAGCCACTTTCATATTTTAAATTTAAGAGTTTTAAATATTGTCGGAAAAAATGACATCATGCATTATGCCCGTCGGACAAAGCGTATCCGACTTTTGTGTCCCGATGACGTATTTCATGTCGCCAGAACACAGCTTAAACTATACAACTAAAACATAAAGTGACGGCACAATTCCGACATCACGTCTATGGCCATGCTGTAGTTTTCTAGGGAAAATGATACGTTACAAAATTTGGCAGTTATAGCCAAATTAATATTTCTCAAAATATGGAAATTTTAGCAAATGGAGTTACGGATTTGAAATTTTCAACATATATTGTCATGTTAATGTCCAAACGAAATATCTATTTCGATTTGAAATTTAACAGACAGAATCTTCACAATAAGTGGTCAGGTGTCAGCGCGTCTTTTCAACAAGATACTCTCCATACTATATACCGTAATCATTTCCACAGCGATTCTATAATAGCCTAAATGGCATGTTACGGGACTTCAATGCTAGAGGATCCGAGTTCGAATCCTGGGTGTGAGATTTTTTTTATATTTTTTTTATATATTTCTTTCCTTTTAACATCGCTCCCCTCCCCCCTCCCCCTCCCCCGCCCCGCAACAGTAATTGTGGAAAACTTGAACAGGTACTAGAAAGCCGTTAGCTTAGTTTGAGATAATACAGCGCAAACAGAGGCTTAGCGATCCTGGTATTCGTAAACAAACAAGGTCAATATTTTGATTCATCGGAAGTGCGCGCGTCTGTCTTCAAATACGCGCGAGTGTTCCTCTCACGGGGAGCGTAGGAACTTAGCTGAGCTGGGCAGGGATCGCATTTAGGTGTCGATGATTAAAGTCCCCAAAACGAGGGAGTATTTGATGTCGCCGTTTACGTGGAATGTTCCCAGATGGAGTACGAATGTACCGTACGAAGAAGGTAAGGATTTCATTAATAATTTGGGAACAATACCCAGTCGACTAAAATTGCGCGCCACATGACGTAATTTTACCCGCATCTCTGCAACTGCATCTCCTTGTTGTTTGTTTCACACGATTCTAGGCTGAAGTTTCTGGTGCAGGTCATCAATTTTGATTGCGGGAATATCTATATGTGTTTGGAATTGACAGTAAGAATGCATTCGCATTGTTGCAGGCAGGATACAATTTCCGCCCCCATTTAGCATGCTGTTTGAAGTATGTTGATGTACGCGACGAATAAGTATTGAGCGACATAAATTCAGTGCTCAGATAGAGCGGACTCATACAGAAAACCATAGACTTTCAATAGTTTATCTTTTAGCAATTGTTTGGATAACGGCACATAACGATGAAAATTCACACTCTCGACCTAAGGCGCTCGCAAACTTGGCAAATTAAGCTTTCCGGAAAATGCTTCCACCCCGTATTTGTAGTATATGCCACATCACAATACAGCGAATTAATACCTTTGGAGGACGACAAGGAAAGACCATGATATTGTACCGACAATATCTAGTGTTATTTGATTTTGTATCCAACAGCCCGACTTTGAAACCCGATGGTCGCGTATTTAGGGAACCGCTAATTTTAGCTTCATGAAACTGCACAAATGGTAAGTCTATCCCCGGCTGGAGTGTCCGATGGGCTTGTACTTGGACATCGATCTCCCGGACAAAGATTATCGGACAAACTTCTCTCTTCAATATTCGGCGAACGGATATTCCAGCCACTTTCATATTTTAAATATAAGGGTTTTAAATATTGTCGGAAAAAATGACATCATGCATTATGCCCGTCGGACAAAGCGTATCCGACTTTTGTGTCCCGATGACGTATTTCATGTCGCCAGAACACAGCTTAAACTATACAACTAAAACATAAAGTGACGGCGCAATTCCGACATCACGTCTATGGCCATGCTGTAGTTTTCTAGGGAAAATGATACGTTACAAAATTTGGCAGTTATAGCCAAATTAATATTTCTCAAAATATGGAAATTTTAGCAAATGGAGTTACGGATTTGAAATTTTCAACATATATTGTCATGTTAATGTCCAAACGAAATATCTATTTCGATTTGAAATTTAACCGACAGAATCTTCACAATAAGTGGTCAGGTGTCAGCGCGTCTTTTCAACAAGATACTCTCCATACTATATACCGTAATCATTTCCACAGCGATTCTATAATAGCCTAAATGGCATGTTACGGGACTTCAATGCTAGAGGATCCGAGTTCGAATCCTGGGTGTGAGATTTTTTTCTATATTTTTTTTCTATATTTCTTTCCTTTTAACATCGCGCCCCTCCCCCCGCCCCGCAACAGTAATTGTGGAAAACTTGAACAGGTACTAGAAAGCCGTTAGCTTAGTTTGAGATAATACAGCGCAAACAGAGGCTTAGCGATCCTGGTTTTCGAAAACAAACAAAGTCAATATTTTGATTCATCGGAAGTGCGCGCGTCTGTCTTGAAATACGCGCGAGTGTTCCTCTCACGGGGAGCGTAGGAACTTAGCTGAGCTGGGCAGGGATCGCATTTAGGTGTCGATGATTAAAGTCCCCAAAACGAGGGAGTATTTGATGTCGCCGTTTACGTGGAATGTTCCCAGATGAAGCACGAATG